>JZKD02S2065756.1:24265-35854 GCA_000966675.3 Picea glauca
ATCAAATGTTTCACTTAAGTGGATGACTCTTCTTGTACTCTAGCCATTTGATGAAGAGATCCTCTCATGTGTTGGCATACATGAATCTATGTTGTTCCATTGGGGCCAAAAGGATCTCCCTTATCTCTACTGCCTCTTCCTAGTACTTGACTATTCTAGTACTTAACTACTGCAACACGGTCCGAGCCTTGATCGGGTGTTCGATGAACTGTTTCACTTGACTTGGTGCCATGTTCTCCACCTTTTCTATCTCTGCAACCCACAATGAGTCTTGTTTGGCATGTAATTTAACTATGTCATGTAGGTCGACAAAGTCGTCAGGTGTGTCAAATCTTGGTAGGCCAAAGTCTCTCATCACCCGGTTGATCTTGGTCTACCTCTTTTCGCACTCGTCCCATTTCTCTTGGATTTCCTGGTGAGGTTCTTGGGCCATTTTCACCCAGTATTTGGCCGACTTATTTACGTGATCGATGTTGCTCTCCTTTAGTACTCGGATGTCGTTCTCTTGGTCATATCGTACCTATTGAACCACCCTGATGTAGTCGATCCTTTCCACTGCTTGGTGTGCTTTCTCATACCACCTTTCCATTTCCTTACACATCGCCAACACCATGAGGGTGTCTTCTTGGAACTCAGTTATCCTTGTAGCGAAAATGTGTCCCTCATTTGTGAATTTACTGTAGACATCTTGGAATTCACTTCTCAAGAACACTGTGGCTTTTGTGGAGTCCTGATAATATTTCTCCAAATGGCGTAGATGTTATAACTCCTTCAGTGAAGCGACCAATTACTCTTCATCCATTTCCGCTCCATCCAGGGTGGCATCTGTGATTTCCATCCCAACACCAATAATCTCGGATGTCTTGGCATGCTCCATGCTAATAAATTTTTATTTTGTGATGATGAGGATGGAGAAATCTAGAATAAGCCTCCTCTTCTTGGTGGTTCTCTTCACGATGAATTTCCTCTTTTGGTCATAGGATATGGCTTGTATATCAACAACCTCATCCACAGGTTCGGGGATTTGTTGATCTCCCTAGGTAAGCATATTTCCCAAGCTCCCAACATTGTATATTTGTTCAAGACTGGGTTATTGAACCTCTTCCGTGTGCTCCGACGATCCGACCTTTGGTTGTTTCTCATTGGGAGGTAGAGTACCAGCTAAAATTAAAACATCAGGGGTAGGCTCAGTACTTACTTGATAATCGACTGTGGAGATGTCGATTTCCTATTATGGAACTTCTTCTTCTTGTTCACCCGACCCTGGCTCATCCTTCGGGATATCCACTCGGGTCTCTGGTACATCGAGTAGCTCAGTGTCTAAGACACTTTCAACCTCCTATTTATTTCATGGAAGGCCTTGAATTTGAGCATTAGGGGCTAGTGAAGATGCCTTCTTGGGTTCCTTTTCCTCTGCACTGGAGTCAATAAGGACACCTTCGAACTCTCCTCATCATCATATATTATTATTAAGTCATGGAGGGGGTTTGGTGCATTTGATCTCCCTGATGTCCTTGTTATATTTGGCTGAGTTGAAACATCCCCTGGTGATCTGACCTGTGGCGTTGTAACTTTAGGGTTATCTAACCCATCGATTTTGTCAATTTGTATTAGCTCAGGGCCACTTGGACCTACCCGACTTTCAATTGGGTTGTTGGTAGGGGAATTTTTCATTCCTACGAGGTTCAGGTTGTTTTGAAGCTTATCAATTACTCGTTGTGCTTGTTATATCATGAGAAATCCCTTTTCCTGTGCCTCTGGTGTCATAGGGAATCCCCTATTCTGCACCGGAGCCACCAGGGGAACCTCTGTTGCCTCTACCGCTCTAATTTCTTCCCTGGATCTGAGTGCCTCTTGAGTCGATTGTTCTATAGTTGTCACATTTTAATCCAAGCTCATGGCCCTAAATCTGGTCATTTTTGGGTCAGCCATCCTTTGTACTACCTCGCCCAGTCCTGGGAATTTTCTATGAAGACTTCGTCTTCGAATTTGTCATGGGAATATGACCAACAAGATGACACTTGTGAAGCATGTTGCAAGACCATGCCCTTTGGATCGTGCTTTTGGAATAGGCCCATCAGGAATCCGAACTTGAGTTGGATCAGCCCTTCTTGTTTGGCTTGAGCAATATCCTTTACAAAGTAGAAACCTACATGGAAAGCATAGGGTATCAATGCATGTTTCTTGTCCTTGACTAGGGTGGCATTGTAGCCTTTCAAGATGGMTTGATAGCATATTTCCCCTATTACCARTTGGTACGGGATATGAGTTGGTAGGAGATGTGGTGCTTCAGTGGACCTGAACATCCTGATGTAGGTGGCGTGCTTGTCCAAATACCAATGGCCTACCTTGGATATCATATTYTTGGTTGTTGTTGATAKCCTTGGGMATTCCTTCTTAAAAATAATGAAATAAATTCGRGCAATGAATTCATCACAGATGAGAGAATAAGACTTCTTATACATGTTTTCCCATAACACGATGAAGTAGACGTTGACCGGGAGTTATGCAACATGCCAGCGAACACGTTTCTGGCRCACATGACATTGAGAAAGTATGAAGCCATGTAAAACATTGGTGCTTCCCCTTCCTTCGGCACCTAGGCCTGCTATACACAAATGCTCAGTTTCTTGGAGATTATTTCTCCCCAGTTGAAGTTGCACCTGACGATCGTGATTGTGTATGCCAAAGGAATCCATGCCTATGAAAACCTGGGGAAATCTTTCTCTCTGTATAATCAGTAGATGAGAGCCATCAAATAGATGTATGTCTCTCTTAAGTTAGTTGTCCCATACCATTCAATTCTCCAGTTGGTGAAATTCTTTTCCTCCCTCCATCATGAGGCCATCACTCAGCTGGTGTCATGGTGTTTCTATAACTTCATGATGAATTTTGTATTTAGATGCTCCTCGGGATATCTGAGTTTGTAATATTTTTGTTCTTCCACTAGAAGGAGCACTCCAAAACACCCACCATTGGCATTGTTGATTACACATTTATGTGTTTCTGTTTGGTCAATGAACCACTTTAGGACTTCTATGCAGGGAAAAATAGGGGTTATTCTCACCACCATGTGTAGATACAACAGTCGGATGTTTGGGAACACCTAGTCGTCGAGCACCCTTATGTCTGGGTCATTGTATGGGACATACTCTAGGTATTCCTCTTTGTTGATCTTGTTGAAGAGATCCCCCCACTATGAGAGCACCATATTCGACCCTGTGCTTTCCTATGTATCTCCAAATTCCAAAGGTTGGATGAAAACCTTCTTTGTTGTTGTGTTAATGATAAGTTCTTGCCTCATAGCGTATTCCAATTGTTTTTCGGCCCCTAGAGAAGAGCCTTCAGCTACCTATGGTTATTTAAGCTTCAGTTCCCTCGACGATCATCTGGTGGTTGGCTTCCTTGGTGGAATTGTTCTTGCAACTAAAATAAAATTTCAGAGACTATGTAAAACAAAAACCAGATAAACACATATGAATTACAACCAACAAATTTATATATTTGGATACATACCTTTGAAGCTTGTTAAAACCTGTTTATTTTGATAATCACTTAGTTGATACATCCTTTGAGTCGCTCGTCTTGCTCCTTCGGATGATCCAAAATTATCTTATGCACAAAATGATTTCATTTACAATGGCTCAAGAGAATTTAAATAGGGAATATCTTACCGTGTCAAATCATTCATTCAATTCGGGTTATGAGTGAAATTTTAACAAATCTTCCACCGAATCTCTATAACTTAAATTCATTGTGGGTTGACGGTAGAGGCGTGATTAGTGATGTGGTCTGTCGATGATTTGAAACAGTTTTTTTTATTGGAGCATGAGGTAGCAATAATGTGGGATTTGGTATTAATTAGGTCCTTAAATGCTCAAAATATAATCATATCTAATGCTAAAACATCCCATCGTGACACTCTCTCAATGGGTGGATCGAGGATTGGGGATGTGCTATGAGCATTTTTGTTGATGTCCTTATGAAAAAATCTTCAACGCCGATCAATTTCACCATACAATGTTGTCATGGAAAAGTTGACTCAGAGGTGTGACTCGGACTTAGGGAACCAGGAATGACTTGAGGTAAAACTAGACTATACGGTTCTCCAATATGGTAAAGACACATGGCATTGAAGACTGGTGACCTAATTCGCATGTATTAATCGGATTCTGGAATTTCCTTAAGTTATTCATTATAAAACAAACCTTATCTTGTCGATGCCGAAAAAGTATCCAAGATCGGTAATCGACAATAAAGCTATCAAGTGCTTTCTTCAGATTAGCTCCCTCAAAAAATTCCTAATGCTGAAAACGCATCAAGGATCGACGATCAGAAATAAATTTTAGCGTGGTCATAATGTTTGTTGCGATATTTTTAGGTTTTCCTCTATTTCGATAATCGCATCGGGAATTGGCTATCGTCGATATATTTTCTCTCTTTGTTAATGTCTATCTCCCTCGTCTTTTACCAATCCTGAAGGGGAATCGAATATCGATGATATCCTTATGTAAGACTTGACGCAAACAAAAACTTCCTTTTGTCTATGCCTATGGATATCGGTGCTCGATGACTGAGGTTTCCAGAGTGGTTCTTTTCCTTCTTTGAATTCCTTTTGATGTCGAATCTGAGCGCATTGGGTGAAGTGTTTTGGTTGTCGATTCTTTATTCAGGTGTTAAGGCCTTTTTATTTAAGGGTTTCATAAGTTCAAACAAACCTGAATAGGTGATGAGATTCATGAGAATAAGCAAAGACAAAACATTTCTAAAAAATGAATTCGAATCAGACAGTGCAAAATATCAAGTGGTGCCCAAAAAGAAAAAATTGACAGAGCCTTTTTAGGGTGTGTTGAGTGCTCAACAAATGGGGACTTACCGGGAAAAAGAAAAATCTTTGTTCCTACCTCGGGCCCAACTAATGAAAAAGTTGGTTAAGATATTAACTAGTTTTTTGTTAGAGCCTCTTTTATCCTTGTATTTTAAATTCCTCGGTTGATGCATCTAGGCTTTCCTGTGGGGTTTTCAACCTTTATTCCACCTTCATTTCCTGTAACCCTAACTAACACCCCCTTTGACAAGAGTTGAGTAAAGCATTCACTATCCCCAGGCCCTTTAATTATCCTTATTCACTTTCTATGGTGTTTCTTTGTTGTCACCGAGCGTCCATAGCCTCGACGGAGTCACCCCGACGTCACAGACCTTGCTCCGCTACCAAGGAGTGTCCATAGCCCCAATGGAGTTATCTTCATACCCTCTTCTACTGTGCACTCATTTGATATAGTTGATTTTATTTCGACAGAATTCCCTAAGCGAGTGGGAGAGGAGGACATCTGTTATTTTCAAAATGAGATGGTTAAGGTGAATTCTTTGTTATCTTTGTCTTTGATATACATGTAGTCCTTTCCAGATTACCATATTTCCCTTAAGGTTTCACCAGACCACCAGGAAGACACTTCATCATTTTTCCAAGTTTGTTCATCTACATAGGTTAGATAGAGAACCCCTTTAAAACAACTGCAACTCTCCCAATGCTTCTTGTGTTGTATGTGAGCGGTGATTTAGGAACATAGTTCATCATATCGCATGAATTAAGCTTAACCATTGTCTTGCTAAGCACATTCTTCAAAAGTGCAGAAGTGTTATAGCAAGAAACAAAAACAAAATGCATTCCACAATTGAAACAAAACATCATGGAAATAAACACAAAATTATATGTATCTATATATATATATATATATATATATATATATATATATATATATATATTTAATGGAAATATTATTTTAGTGCTTGGCCATTCGTCGAGAGGGCGTCAGGTTCCCTCCTCAGATTATGAAACCGATACGTGCCTACCCCAATTTTATCGACTACCTGAAAAGGTCTGAGCCATAGATTATGAAACTTAGAATGTTTTACCTTTGGCTCATTTTCTCTATCCCATTTTAGAACTAGGTCTCCTACTTCAAAATTCTTCTCTTTGGCCTTATGTTTATCAAACTACCTTTTAACTATATGTTGATGAGCTATGAATTTTGACTTTTCTTTCTCCCTTTCTTCTTCCAACATGAGGAGGGTATCAATTATTTGTTTTATAACTGATGAGGGTTGTCCTCTTGAATACTGAGCAAGCTGAAGAGATGGAAGATATAGCGTGTTTGGGAGAATGGCTTCTTGTCCATATACCAGAAAGTATGGGGAATTCCCTATGGCTTCCTTGGGTGTTACTCTATCATCCCATAAGGAGCTATGGAGTGAACTATGCCACTTCCTCTAATTGTCTACAACTGTTTTATTTAATATCCCCACTAGGTTCTTATTGGTTGATTATGCCACTCCATTCCCCTATGGATAGTAGTTTGCAAAGTATCCGATTATGATTCCCTTATCTAAATAAAACTTTGTTAATAGGGTGGAAGAAAAGTAAGAGGCATTATCAAAAACAAGAACAGAAGGCACACCGAAACTTGTGACCAGTTGTTGTTCTATGAATTGGATCACCACCTTTTCGTTTACATGAGTCAGAGGGATGGAATCTGCCCATTTCGTGAAATAATTTGTGGCAGTTAGTATGTATCTATGTTGTTTCGAATAACTCGGTGTAATTTCTCCTATGATATCTAACCCCCATTGCTCGAATGGCCTAGAAAAAGCCACGAGTTGGAGAAGGATAGTTGCCCTCTTTTCCCTCCCCACACTTATTTGAAAAGTTTTATAGTTTCTAGCATATGTGTGAGCATCCTTGAACAGAGTAGGCCAATAATAGCCATCTCTCAGTATTTTATGGGAAGTTGTGTTTCTTGCGAAATGTCCACTGACAGGACCATCATGGAGTTCCTTCATAACTTTGGATGTATCTTCACATTCGAGACATCCTAAAAGTACCCCATCATAATTAACATGGAAGAGCACCAGATTTATGAGGCGATAATGTGTTGATTTTAACCTAAGTTATCTCCTTTCCCTAGGATTTAGGTTTTCTAGGCAAGTCCCATGATGCAGGAGATAATTTAATTTCTCATACCAAGATTCTTGCCTTAGGGAGACGTATGAAGCTTCACCACACCACAATGCTAATTCATTCTCCCATCTGGGGTATTCATTTACTTGATCCCGGGCTTCAACTACCAGTTTTCATAATCCTTGTCCATTAACCAATTTAGTAGGTTTTATATCTAGATCAAATTCTTGGACCACTGCCTTCCAGTTTCCTCTTCTTTCCCCTATCTCCTGTTGAGTGAATAAGGATTAGACTGCAGTGTGAGGCACAATGAATTTGGTATGGTTCTTAAGGATGTAAGATATGAAGTGTTTCATTGCCTTGTACACTGCATAAGCTTGTTTGTCTATAGTAGGTTGATTTAGTTTGGCCCCTTGAATATTAGTTCTCATAAATGATATCAGGGCCTCATTGTTGTCATCATCCTTTTGAGTCAATACCGTAGCTAACGATTGGTCAGAAGAAAAAGTGTAGAGGAAGAAATCTTTGCTAAAATCGAGACTTCGCAACACTAGGGCTTGAGATATAGTAGTCTTGATATTGTTGAAATCCCTTCTTCGTTCATCATCCCATTTAAATTAAGCATCTTTGCAGATCATGTTTTGTAAGGGTTTGATAGTTTCAGCGAAATAGGGAGTGAATTTTCTTACAAAATTGATTTTTCCGAAGAAAGATTGCATAGACTTTTTATTTTGGGGTAATGGAAGATGAACTATAGCCCTAATCCTTTCTGGGTCTATGTGAATCCCTGCTTGAGATATAATATGACCTAACAATTTACCTTCCTCGACACCAAAGATGGTTTTCTTAGGGTTTAAGGATATACCGTATTTCCTACACCTTTCAAAAAATTGGGTTAAGTGTTGGATGTGATCATCTATGTTCTTTGAATACACAGTCACGCCATCCAAATAGACTACTACACACTTGTTGATTAGTCCCCGAAACGCTACATCCATGGCCCTTTGGAAGGTGTCCACTGCATTGATTAATCCAAAAGGAATACGTTTATAAGCGAAGGTTCCCCACTTGGTTCGGAAGGTGGTCTTCAAACGATCCTCCTCTGAAACTAGAACTTGGTTGTAACCTGAAAAATCATCTAGAAGGGAGAAAATATCAGAGCCAGACACGATCTGCAAGAGTTTATCCATTGGTGGGAGTGGGTAGTTATCCTTTTCTGAAGCTCTGTTGAGGTTTCAAAAATCTACGCATAGGCAGATCTCCCCATACGTTTTTCTCACAGAAACCAAATTTTCTACCCATGCGGAGTTTCTAACCTGGAAGATAATATTGCCATCTAGTAGTTTCTTTAACTCTTGACACATGAGAGGATCCAGGGATGGGTGGTACTTCAGGAGCTTATATTGGAAGAGTTTCACTTCAGGATTTAACGAGATATTTTTTTGAATGATACGAGTATCATAAGTTTTCATATCTCGGTAGGACCATGTAAAAACATCTTGATATTGTCTAAAAAGTTTGAGATAGGCCTTCCTTTCCTCTTTAGATACTATCTTGCTGAGATTTATACTCTTGGGGTTTTTCAGGGTTCCTAGATTTATAGTTTCATGCATGGGACACAAACTCCCCATCTTTGTGTTAGTTGACCCTTTGAATATTTCTCTTAAGTCAAAAAGTTTTTCTAAATTAGCTACCCCTTTCGGTATCATGTGAGACCTTGGTTTTCCAGTTGGTTGATCTGTATAAGGATTGGTTTATGCTAATTTCTCTTGAAATACTTCATCGTCAATGACCAAGTCTTTAAAATTATCTTGATTGGTCAAAAATTTTATTATCTGTTCATCTCCTTCTAAGACCTTCCAATTATAAATATTGTTGTCTACCAATGGTTTGTAGAGTATATCCATAGTGAATCAGGAGGCTTCATAGTCTTCTAGAGTTGATATCCTAGAGGCAGTGGTGGCCAAAGAATCAACAAGAGTGCTCTTTGTTCTGGGGATCGTTGTAATGTTGAAGGCTTCAAATGTTCTATTAGTCTGTGCACTTCCTGTTGGTAATTCCTTAGGTGGGGAGAGTTGCAATGTATAGTGTTCCTTACTTGTCTAACGATGATTTCAAAATCTCTGAAAACCTTCAATTCTTTAATGTTTAAGAATATGGATTTATTCATCCCTTGTACTAGGGCTTCATACTCAGCGGTGTTGTTTGTGCATTCAAATTCTAGTCTACAGGATAGGAAACTTCGTTTACCCTTTGGGTCAATGAGGATTCACCCTGCCCTTGACCCTTCTTGCGATTTAGATCCATCGAAGTATAAGGTCTACATTTGTGAGTGAAAACAATCAAATTCATTTTTCCTATCAGTCTCCTCCTTTCCTCTATTTGTTCTATGGTTTCTAATGCCTGGTCCTGACAGAAGAGGGTTTCCTCTACCGTTGTTGGAAAATTTTCCTAAAAACTTACTTCAAATTTTTTAGTAAGAGGGACATCAGATGAGAGGGGGAGAAATTTCTGAAATCAAAATCACAGGAATAATTTCCTAGCATGGGAAAGTCTGTCGATGAGGTCTCATTAAGGGTTTACAGGTCAGTGACTGTGTGTTTTAGATATCTTCCCCTATCAATTTTGATCATATTCATGTGTCCCTTTAATGGCAACCAAAGGTGAGCCCAGTATGTACTAAAGTATCTGTTTAACTTCTCAGACCAATCTCGTCTCAGTAGCAGTCCATAATATTCTTGGATATCTACTACAATAATGTCAATTACTTGAACAAATTTGGGGTGTGTCGCTATTCTAATCATTACATCTTTGAGCTCTCCCATAAACTTCACATGGGTTCTATCTAGTTGTATTACATGTTTATCATTTTTGAGAGGGACTGCATTTAATGTTTTGTAAATAGACAATGGCATAACATTGGAGGATGCTCCTGAGTCAACCAAACATTTATGGAGGTTTCTATTGAAGACTTCAAATGTCAAAAGGAATGGTGGGACAAAAGGTTTTCCCTTCTTATCTTCAGAGCAGGTGTTCACATTTGGTTTATTTCTTAGATCTATGGGAGTCAGATTTTCTCCTTGGTCAATGCTTGTTGTAGGATTTTCTACTGATTTCAATGCTTGTAACTGATCCAAAAATGAAGGTATTACTGATAAATCGCAAATTAGTTTAATGTACTTTTTGCATTGGATCGTTAAGAATGCAAAATACATAAATTTGTTATCTTGTTTACGGAATATCAAATGTGACATTTACTTGATGGTTATTAATGTATAAAGAGATCATCCATTAATATTCATGATGAAAATGAAGAGAATAGAACAGAAAAACAGAAAGAGAAATAGAGACAAGAGGTTGATAACGGAGTTCACCAATCATTGGCCACGTCTCCGGACCCGCTTCCAAGTGGAGGACCTCTTTATTGCTCTTTAAAATGCTAAAATTTCTCTTACAATGCTCTTTGTTGTTACATTACATGCTTCATGTCTGATATGCAAGACCTCCTTGCTGAGATTCATGCATGCACCATCAAAATCCTCTCAACAACATGAGAAAAATGCCTCTTAAAACATGAGAAAAGGACAAAATTTACAAAGTGCTCCTTCAAAACCTTGCATCAAAAAGTCTCCTACAAGCTTCAAAAATCACGATTTTTATAGTTTTCAAGGCTTAGATGAGGAATCCCAACTTCCCTCAAGATATGGCCTCTTTCTAGGATCAAATCCTCCTTCAGATGGCCTAAAATCCTAAAAAAAAAAACCATTTTCTGGGCATAATATCAGGCAAAAATCACCTCTGTAATGTTTAAAAACCACTTTTAAACCAAAAATGAAGAGTAGCCCCCAAGACAGGGCACACGCCCCCTTTACCAGGTCACATGGGGCCACATGGCCAAGTGCCAACGCTCCAAGTCTTATGTGCCAACTCCCTTAACTATTAGCTCCTGGTTTTGGGGTGCCTTCCATGGGATCTGGGCTAATCCAGGAGCACGTCCAAGGGATAATATTGGGTGCACCCAATATTAGCCCTTGGATGCACTCCTATAATGAAACCATGTTTTGGGGCTTATCCCTAGCCCCCTTGCACCCTCCACTTGGATATTTGACCCTAAAACTATAGGAAAGTGGGCTTTTTTCATAAATTTGACTTTTGGCAGGTTGGTAATTGAACTTTTCCAAAGACTTGGAGCTAGCCATGGGTCAGAGGTTCGAATCCCATGGACCCCGGAATAATTTTTACATGCCAACCAATAGTGAAGTTGTAACATCCTAGCCACCAACAGGCCGAGCCATGTCACTACTCAGATGGTTTACTTAGCTTTGATACCAAATTTGTAATGCACCTTCTTCTGTTACCAGGGCTTAATCGCTCTGATACCAATTTGTAACGCTCTTTTACATAGCTCATATATGAATTATATAATCCACATGCATTTAAGAAAAGAAATACATTTAAGCCCAGAGTAAACATGTTATTTACTGCTATAATAAACAATCAATAGCATTAACATTAAATTGATATGCACAGCAAAATATATGATAGTTATAATTACACAGAGATGCAGAATCATGAATAAAGCATCATTTGATACTTATCTTTGAAAACCTTGGTGATTCCACCAACCACGT
>JZKD02S2065767.1:0-22155 GCA_000966675.3 Picea glauca
GCTACAGGAGGATACTCAAAGCAATTTTATATTCATCTGTTGAAATATCACATTACAGATTGAAGGTACAAAATGCGTCCTGCTTCTCTTAAGTTCTTCAATACATCAAAACTTCGCTTCTCTCGAATGGTGATTTCCCCTGAATTTAAAGGGAAAATCCCATCGATACGATCATTACAAGGCAGATCTGAATCTTATACTAAATCGGATCTTCATTCTAAATTATCATAGGGTGTCCTATTCTTACGCAACTGACTGCTAATACAGGGGCTGAACGAGGTATTGTTGTTACGGCTGGTGTAACGGCTTCTTCTTACAGCTGCTGATGCTATTTCAGCATCGCAATCCATGGGCTGTTTCAGCCACGTGAATTGTGCTCTTGACTGTGTCGGCCTTGAATGCTAACTGTCACGGCTCGTGTTTCAGCAACGTGGCGGTCTCCTCTGTGTTTCAGCATCTGTACTTCTGAACTGAGTGACAGCTCTGTGTTTCAGCATCTGCATCCTCGAACTTTGTAGATGCTCCGTGTTTCGGCATATGCGTCCTCAGATTGTGTAGCAGCTCCGTGTTTCAACATCTGCACCCTCGGACTGTGTAGCAGCTTCTGTGTTTCGGCATGGGTTCAACAACGACTTTAGACAGTTCTGTGTTTCAGCATCGGCCTTGAATACAATTCTTCAAATATGGACACTTATGCGCTTCTAATCAATGGTTAGGTCCAAAAGTAATGTAAAGTATTATGCAAAACAGATTAAACATATAGTAATGAGAAAGGACGTTGTATACCTTGGAGTGATTAGATGAAGTGATAATATGGGGCTAAATACAGGTGATCAAGGGTATAATAATGGCAAAAAGAATGGCAAAAAGGGTACATTGTGTGGTCCTAACAGATGTGATGGAAAAATTAGGGCTTGATATCACCAGGCCTTACAAGGACTTATACTCCTTTGATTCAAGAAAATTTAAATGCATAGGCATGATCAAATACTTTTGTATTACCTTGGCACAAATCCCATCCAAAAGAATGGTAATGGATATTGTCATTGCAGATATTCCTCCAAAGAATGGCATGTTGTTATCTCGATCATGGGGTGCCAAATTACAGGGAACCCTACAGTTGGACATGTCATATGCCACCATTCCTTTATTTGGTCAGTAGAGAAGATTGTATGGGGAGAAACTGATGAAGTACTTGGTCAGTAGTCAAGAGAAACCATACAAATACCCTTTATACTTTGTTCATTCTAATCTAGACTCTTTTAGTTTATATAATGATGGTGACATGGATAATCAAATTGCACAATTGGAAGATGATATGTATAACCTAGAGGAAAGTAAAGAAACCCCCGTGGAAGATAAAACAGTGACAATGCAAATTGATGAACCTGTAGAACCTCTCTGGAGTTTAGATTTAGATGGTGTTGTCAGTAAAGAAGGATCTAGAGCTGGGTGTGGGTGCATAATCCAAAAGCAAGGTATTCATAAATCCATTCTTATAAATTAAATTTCTAGTGCACTAATAATACAGTTGAGTATAAAGCATTAATGATTGGCCTAAATTTTTTTAAAAAGCTTGGTGCCAAAATAATTTCAGTAAGAGGTGATTCTGAACTTATTATTAAACAAATCAAAGGTGAGTACTCTACCAAACACCCACAGGTGAGGGACTATAGAAATGTTGTTTTGGATTTTTTACAATGTTTTACTGAATATGACTTGCAGGTGATTCCCAGAGGCCAAAACATACTTGTTGATGGGTTGGCTACTTCAGCAGCCACTTGTAAAATACCGTTTCACCCAAATCGCCAATATACAGTGGAGGTGAAATGCAAACCTGTTGTCCTAGACAATATCAGGTACCGGGAAGTGTTTGGTAATGATGAACAGATTGATGATTTTCTGCAATCCAAAAATGAATTTGAATGTGAAAATATTGATGTAGATAGTGATAATGAAAGTATAAATAAAATATATTTATAAGAAATAAATGAAAAAGATGAAAAATCAGATTTTTTGCAATTAAAGAATAATATTCTACCTACAGGTTTGGTTCCTTTAGAAGAACTGTTTGATTTCGATGATGTAGCTAAAACACCAAAAATTGAACCTACTGGAAAAGACATTGAGGACTATAATATAAGGACAGATAAGGAACCAAAAATGATTAAATTGTCCATGTTGTCCCTTGACCAAGTTTTGGGAGATCCTTGGTCAAGTTTGACCTATTTTGGGACTTCGACAACCTGTCGAAGACAGATCACAAGACGAAGAGGATATCTCAGGATCTCAGTGCTTTTTTAGGGCTTTTTGGGTTTTGGGATCATGTAATGGGTATGGGAATGTCAGCCCAGGGGTTTACCCATGCTTAGGCCTATTTTTTAATGTATATAGAAGACTAGGTGATGTAATGAGAAGAATTTTTAAGGAATGGCTAAGTGCTAGGGTTGGATCTGTGTGATCAAGAGCTATCGACGCTTTGTGCATAATGTGTGAGACTTGTAGAGCTAAGTGCAAGTCATTGTAAGAGACTATAGAAGGTTGTGTGCTTAGATATACTCAGGGAAGGAGGGTCTAGCAAGATGCATAGATCTCATGTCCTCTATGGAGTAGGGTTTTGAGGCTCTGTGCATGTAACCTATTGAAGAAGCTAATAAAGAGGAAAAAGAGTTGGTGGACATAGCCCCAGGGTGGGAGTGAACCACGTACATGATATGTTTCTCTACTTTGTTCAATGTGTTGATATGCTTATATGTTAATATGCTTAGTGCTTTAATATAGATAGATAGATATGTTGATGCTTTGTGATTAATGATGTATATGGATGGATGTGAGATCTGACTTAAATACATGTGCTTAGTGCTGGAATATGTTAGGATCTAATCTATTCGTCATGCTAAGTGTTATTAGATGTTATATCTGGTTAAATAATGTGATGCTCTGTAATTAGGGTTTAACTGCACTGTAACTAAGAACTGGATATTGATGAATGTTAAATGTTGATTGCTCTGTTAAGTGTTAGAATCACAGATTTGTGTCCCAGCTAAGGTTGTAGACACTGGATTCCTGCAACCACCCCTGCCTCTACCTCAGGTGAGACTTCATCTTCTTCGCAGGTGTTGCTGAAAGGGTTGCTAGTTAGGATTTTGTTGGTGCACTCTTGAGCATTGAACCCCAAGTATTCCCCTATGCCAACAAATGGTTCTGTTTCCGGGACCTGAAACTGTGATTGATGGGAAATGAGAAAGAAGAATCTTGTGCAAAGATCTGACCTGAAATTGTGAAAGCTCTTTGTGTAGATATGTCGCTCTAGTGCGCAATACTCTACTTATTTTGTGAAGCTCTGTGCTAAAGAAAAGAAGTCCGATCGGAAGAAAAGAGGTAAGATCTAAAAGCTTTTTACTCTGAGAAAGGTAAAAGTGAGAATTTATGATTAAAAGAGGTAAGATCTACAAGCTCTATGCTCTGATAAAGGTAAGAATAGTGAAAAGTTTTAGATCTGAAAGCTTTGTGCTCTGTAGAAGTAAGATAAGTGGAAATTTTTGTTTCTAAAGTATGGATCTAGGAATGTTTGATAAGATTTGTCCTAGCTTGAAAACTAGGGCACTGATAGATGAAGGAAGATTTGATATGAGTATATCTGATAAGAATAGTGAAAGATATGTTATACCTATGCATAGAGAGAATGTTTGGACTAACAAATGGATGCAGGATCCTAGAAATAATTATTTGCAGGTTAGCTACCATGATCCTAGTGCGCAGTGGAGGAGAGGTTGGGGATCATTTAAGAGAAAGAGAGGATTAACCCTTTGTTAAAGTTTCATAAGACCGGGCCATCTGGCTAAGGAATGTCCTAGTAGAAGATCTAGTTGTCTTTGTTGTAGAGCTATGGACCATGAAGTATTGGGTTTCCCTAGAATGATAGCCAAGATGGAAAGGATGAATGTGAGACAAGATGACCACGATAAAGGTCAAGCAACTGATATTATGGCAGAACCCCAAAAAGAATCAAATAAATTATTGCTACAGATGAAAGAAACCCTGAATGACCACCGACATGTTAGCTTATCAGAGATCTTCAAAGAAAAAGAATTTATAGAAGCAAGAATAGGAGACTTTGACATTGATTGTGTTCTGGATGAAGAAACACATGTGAATATTATGATAGAAAGAACTTGGGAAACTTCAGGGGAGCCTATTATGATTCCTTCATTGGAAGGAATAGGACTATTCAAAGGAAAACTGATAAACCTATGTGGAAAGCTTACAAAGATATCTATGAGTGCCAAGGGAACTTCGACAAAGGAAGAATTTGAAGTTGTTAAATTTATTGAGGACAACACTCCATTTACTATGTTGCTCAGAAAACCTTGGATTGAAAGAGACCAGGCCAGAAGGAAAGAAAAAGAAGTATTAAAGAAGAAGAAGAAAGACTTAAAAGATTTCATGACTAGGAAGATTGTGCACTTGATTAAAGAACAAGGGAACAGATCAAAGCCATTTGAACCCAGAGAATTGGATGTCAAAGTTACAAGAACACCAAAGGACTCCCAGAATATTGCAGTACCTATTCCAGATATAGTATTACCCCTGATTTCTAAGAAATAATCTCAACAGCGCGAAGTTACTCTGACGAAAGAAGATAAGAATGGAAAAAGGAATACCGAGATGAAACTCACTAGGAAAAAGGCTAGACATCTAAGTAATAAGAGAGCTAAGATCAAGAAGTTACAAAAGGATCCAGAAGGAACTTCACAGAAGGAAAATGTGAAAGATTGGAACTTCGTCGGGATATCAGAGCAGTGTCACATGGCACTTCGCCATGGCAAAGAAATATAGTCATTAGGAATAGTATAACCATTAGAACAACACCCAGAATGGGAAGAAAGGCATTTATGGTTAGTGTTATAACCCTAATTTGCACCATACATGCTTATCTGGCATCAGGCCATCTCAGATCCCTTCTTTGCCAAAGCACTGCTAAACAACTCTTTAAAAAACCTCTTTTATAAGGACCCATGCGCCCTACTCCATTAATGCATGTGTGTACACGCTAGATGACCTAAAAAAACCCGCGTGGACCTACAAAAGCACGAAAAAAGGAAATTTATTGATGGAACACACAACTTTGGGTGAGTTAACTGAAACTCTCGGCCATGCATGGCCAAGGGTTTGTCCAAATACCTAGCTTCTTATAGCCTATAAAAGAAGGGTTAGGGGTACCATTTGGAGGAGGAGAATAATAGTAAAGAAACTCTGCCCAATTGCACATTCCCATTGTCCCAACCCTTTAGTCGTCCTTGTGCAAGAAGAGATACAGAGAAAAGAAGTTGGAGGACATTTGAAGAGGAGCTCAGGATCAGGTTCATGGAGCAGTGGCCGGTCTCGACATTGTAAGTTGATTCATTAAAGTAAATAATAAAGAAATGCTTTTCCCGTCCCACTATATGAGTTCTTCATAGTTTAGTAAATATATGTTTGAATCTCTAACCCATTAGTCTGTAGGTAAAATGCATGTGTAGTTTGTTGTTTGTTTTGTATGTAGGTCGGCCTTGGGAGGAGAGATGCTAACAAGTGATCAAGCATGAAGAAGGATCGACATTGAACATCTAGAACAAGGTATGTTGGTCTAACCATGTATTTTCTAAAAAGAAATGGGGATTAGGTCTGGGGACGAAGGTAGAAAGTAGGTTTCTTTTGGTCATATCTGCATGCATAATATAACCCTATTTGCTAGTCCGTAAGGGGATTTCCCACCACAACAGTTAGACAGCTTGCCACCAGACCGCATAACGGGTAAAACTGAGTTAATGAAGGCTTCTTACCCATTTCCAAGCTATCTATTTATCCCATCATGCCATGCACCAAGAACACTTTTGCTAACTGTGAATTTGAGCCTGTGGATTAGTTAATTTTCACACAGTGATCATCGCACTTTTTCCATATATCCCATTGCATTGAGAAATTTATCTTCGAACCTGAGATTGTTAACCCCAAGCGTGTATGTCGGACGAGCTTAGCATTGCAAAAAATATTGTCGAGGAATTTCTCATCGACCTCATGCCCAGAAGAGCAATGTAGATGTATGCAGGTATAAAAGCATCATCAATGAGAGGAATGCAAGCCTCTCTGTCGACTGCTCGCAGATCAGGGCCATCCCAATCGACAGCAGAGAAGAGAACCAAGCACATAGACGATCTAGCCAATGCAAAGTTGATCCTATTTATATTACTCGACTACATCCCGCCTATGGCTAGCATGGTGAGTCACGATAGCGTACCCATATATTTCAAGTACACCATGGTCACTATGTACCTCCTAAAGGGGATATGCGCAGTTCGAGCACAGCAGGACAAGATCGCAGCATTAAAGTTCAGTGACTTCAAACTTGGATATCTCAAGAACCACATCATGCTCGCCCTGTACAAATACCTGACTAGGATGAAGGGGAAGAACTCAAAGATAATCCCTCAGCAGTGGACTATGGACCTTGTGCAGTACACCCTCTTAAATGTAATGAAGATACTGCACTTTGGAAGGCACCAAGAGGTTAACACATGCGTTAAGCTCCTGCTGTCATGATTCCATGGTGGTTACTTGTGGCTATACCATCATATTACAGTTGACTCGACGTTGATCCATAGGATCACAGGGTTGAGTATGCAAGGACCTGACCCGTAGGAGTTCTACCCAAGAAAAGCCACATATCGCACACTAGCATAGAGTATTAAGGATACATACTGTGATTTCAAGAATAGGATGCGAGGCTACAAGGTATCCTCCATCCAAACTGGCACAGTGTGCCTATAATTTCAGTTAATAGTTGGGAAGATGGTATGCAATAACTAACCCACACAGGTCACGGGCTTTGTCGTCGACCTCACGGAGAAGTGTGTAGAAGGATTACAAATGAACTGGATGAAGTACCTAGTCAATCAACTCAAACTATACTGTCACAAAGCGCAGGATCAGGGCTACGAATTTCACATTAGCTGACTCCTGATTCTCATCGCATTTGTTGCCTAGGAGATGTCGGAAGGTGAGACCTTCCTGGACATTGAACCTTTTGAGCCACTTGCCACGAAATTCACTACCCTTTGGTATTCGAGTGATATGAACAAACATTGGTAGTCAAACGTTGTTTTTCATACCTACTACCTTTAGCTGAAGAGAGCCATCGAAGTTGAGCCTCGCATGACTCTGAACACCTTACAAAGATTCTGACCCCTCATGAAGTTCAGCGCAGATCGGTATTTCATTTACATTACAGCGTGAGCCGATGAACATAAGGAGTAGCTACAATCGTACTACAAGCTCACAGAAGAGGATCTTGAGGAGATCACTAAGGACTGGTCGATAGACCTCCTTATTCCAGCAGATCCTACAGAGATGTTTGACCCTAATAGCCCAAAAACTGCGCATGATACACCTGGATCCAACAAAACGAAGAAGACTAAAGAGGTCCAAGACCTAAGAAGTGCCTTAGGGAAGACTTATTCCATATCACTTGAATGAGGAGGTGATAACAACGTAGAAGAGATGAAGGACAGAGAAGCTAAACAAAAGAAAGGTGAAGTAACATCGTCGAGAGATGAGACTAATATCCCAAAGAAACGGAAGGTTTCTCCTCAGAAACCCTCTTCGCGAAAGAAATCCAGAGCCACCGTGACCAAGATGAAGACTGTTCTTACTGTCGATGATTTTGATTTAATCATCAAGGTCAAGCTCTGAGGAGTACAACAGGCTCTTTAGTCCAGTCGCGCAGTCTCCACTACGCCCCTACCATCAGGAGAACTAGAGTTGGGGGATGATCCGGCCCAACTCCGTTGAGTAGTTGATGCAGTCGAAGCTCATCTTCTTCGCACACAAGAAAAAGCAAGACAACCACCCAGGCCTTGAAGAAAGTGCAAGGTGTACTCATAGAACAACACAGAGTTGCAGAACAGGAGAAGGTTGCTCTTCAGGCAAAGTTTGAAGAAGAGAAAGTACAGATGCAACAAGAAAAAGAACAATTGCTCGCAGAGCAACTCGAAGTAAAGGAAGCAGTCAACAGAGCCCTCTACTATATGACAGGATTAGAGCCACAAGTTGAACACCGAGTCATGCATCAAGTAGAGAAGATCGCAGAATTTGTACAACAGCTACAACAATGAATAATAGATTTAGAGTTACGCACTATACCTGACACCCCACAAGATGTAAGGGACCAAAGAGAAGCAATTTCTCGAAGTGCAGTAGAAAGAATAAAATCCCTTGCCCGGGAATGAAAGAAATTGAGTGATCGCAGTGCCCAGATGTATGAGCAACTCACGAAGAATCCAAAACTGAAGGCACTGGAGTCGCAGCTCCAGGAAGCAAAGTATCAAGCAAAGACAATACAGGTGCAATTGAATCCTCTGTTAGTTGTTGAAAGAATGAAGTGATCCCAAGAGAAGTGCACTGCCCAGCAACAGGTTCACACTATTCAGAGAAAAGTCATGGAAGTGACTCAGAGGCTCCAACCTATAAATAGAAGGTCGAGGAACATAACTGGAGCAAGTTGTTACTATAGTTGAACAATGCCTAGAGGGACCCATGAATGAGGTAGTGATCCAAGAATTCATAGAATAAGAGGCCATATCACAGCAACAAGTCGAAGAAGCTCGAGCCAAGCTTGAGGATTTTGAAGCAGAACTTGTCAGATCAGGGTGACTCGGGACGAGTCACAGGTGAGTGTTGGGGGCCTTTTGGCTCTTGACCAAGTTTTGGGAGATCCTTATTCAACTTTGACCTATTTTGGGACTTTGACAGCCTGTCAAAGATGAAGCACAAGACGAAGAAGAGATCGCGGGATCTCGGCCCCTTTTTAGGGATTTTTGGGATCATCTAATGGGTATGAGAATGTCATACCATGGCTTTACCCATGCTTAGGCCTAGTTTGTAATATATATAGAAGACTAGGTGATGTAATGAGAAGAAGTTGTAAGGAATGGCTAAGTGCTAGGGTTGGATCTGTGTGATCAAGAGTTGTCGACGCTTTGTGCATACTGCGTGAGACTTGCAGAGATAAGTGCAAGTCATTGTAAGAGACTGTAGAAGGTTGCATGCTTAGATATACTCAGGGAAGGAGGGTCTACCGAGCTACACAGATCTCTTGTCCTCTGCAGAGTAGGGATTTAAGGCTTTGTGCATGTAACCTATTGAAGAATCTAATAAATAAGACAAAGAGTTGGTGGACGTAGCCCCAGGGTGGGGGTGAACCACGTACATTTTGTGTTTCTCTACTTTGTGCAATGTGTTGATGTGATTATATGTTAATATACTTAGTGATTTAATATAGATAGATAGATCTATTGATTCTTTGTGCTTAATTATGTATATGGATGGATGTGAGATCTGACTTACATACATGTGCTTAGTGCTGGAATCTGTTAGGATCTTACATGTTCGTCATGCTAAGTGTTGTTAGATGCTAGATCTGTTTGAATACTGTGATGCTCTGTAATTAGGCTTTAATTGCGTTGTAACTAAGAACTGGATATTGATGAATGTTAACTGGTGAGTTCTTTGTTAAGTGTTAGAATCATAGATCTATGTCCCAGCTAAGGTTGCAGACACTAGAGTCCTGCAACCACCCCTGCCTCTACCTCGGGTGAGACTTCATCTGCATCAAAGGTGTTTCTGAAAGGGTCGATAGTTAGGGTTTTGTTGGTGCTCTCTTGATCATTGAACCCTAGGTATTCTCCTGTGCCAACAGTCCAAATATTTACCTCCTGCCCAAAAAAAGAAATATATTGAACTATTCAAAGAATTTGTAGATGTTTTTGCATGGAGATATGAAGACTTGAAATCCTATGATACCCTTATTATACAAAAAAAAATCCCCATAAAATAAGATCATAACCCTTCAAACAAAGACTTAGGAGAATTAACCCCAAGTTGATTCCCCTAATTGAAAAGGAAATTAAGAAAATGTATGATGCTAAAATCATTGTCCCACTAAGGTTCTCAAAATGAGTTTCCAATATAGTTACTACCAGAAAGAAGACTGGATAAATCAGGCTCTGCTTTAATTTCAGAAACCTCAATAAAGTCTCCCTTAAAGACAACTATCCTATGCCCAAAATGGATCATATTTTACAGAAGGTAGTTGGATCCAGTAGAATCTCTTTGTTAGATGGCTTTTCTGGCTACAATCAAGTCTTAGTCCACCCTGATGACCAAGAGAAAACAACATTCACTACACCTTGGGGCACTTTCATGTATGTGAAAATGCATTTTGGTTTAATGAATGTTTGTGCCACATTTCATAGAGCAATGGAAATTTATTTTGTGGATGAACTTGGAATATTTATTGTCATATACCTAGATGATATAATTGTATATTCAAAAATAGATGAAGAACACTTAATCCACCTTAGAAAAGTTTTTGAAAAATGCAGGAAGTTTGGAATCTCACTAAATCCCAAGAAAACCTTGTTTGGTTTAGAGGAGGGTAAACTATTAGGTCATATCATATATAAAGATGGAATCAAAATAGACCCTCCAGAAGATAGAGCATCCAAGAAACATAAAGGAATTATAGTCTTTCATAGGGAAAATAAACTTTCTGAGAAGATTTATCCCTAACTTGGTACAACTCCTTAGAAACATAACAAATATGCTTAAAAAATATACAAAAATAAAATGGAACACAAAAGAAAACCAGTCCTTTGATCAAGTGAAACAAGCCTTGACACAAGCCCATGTACTAATCAGTCTTGATTATACCAAATATTTCCTCTTATTCTCTTTTTCCTCTGAGCATACCATTCTAGCAGTCTTTTTGCAGAAGAACAGTGAAGCTCGTGAACGTCCTATAGAATTCTTCAATAAATCATTGAGAGATGCTACAATAAATTACAAAATCATGGAGAAACGGGCTTTTGCTTTGGTGAAAGCAATTATAGATTTCATAGTATATATTCTCCACTCACGTATCATTGCTTATGTTCCTTATGTTGTGGTGAAGGATATTATGACCCAAGACAATCCAGATGGTAGAAGAGGTAAATGGATAGTTTTGATCCTTGAGTATGATATTGAGATCAAACCAACCAAACTTATCAAGGGTCAAGGATTAGCCAAACTGATGTCTGAGTCAAAATTTCATGCTTTGGATATTAATTTTCTAGCTGCAGTTGATGAACAAGAAGAGCAGACGACTCCACAAGTTAAAGAGGTTTTATCAAACTCTCCCTGGGATGCAGACCTTATTTATGTTTTACATCATCTACAAGCTTCTCCTAGTTTGACAAAAACTAAAGATAGATTTTTTAAACTTAAAGCTTTGAAATATTGCATTTTGAATGGAAATCTGTACTAGAAAGATATTGGAGGTATTCTACTAAATTATTTGTTGAAGGATGAATTTGACAAAGATTTGTAGGAGTTCCATGAAGGGGACTGTGGTGGACCTTTAAATTGGAAGACAATAAAATTATCAGAGATGGTTTCTACTGGCCGACCTTGTTTGAAGATGTCCACAAGAAAGTGACCTCTTGTCACAAATGTCAGATATTTGAAGGCAAAAGGAAACTTTTGCCTCTACCCTTGAAGCCAATTTAAGTTGAAGCTCCATTCCAACAATGGGGTTTGGATTTTATTGGAGAGATTCACCCACCTTCATCAGGCCAACACAAGTGGATCCTCATAGCCATTGATTATTTCACCAAGTGGATTGAAGTTGTACCCACCAAGAAAGCCACTGATGTTGTGATCATATAATTTTTGGAAACTAACATTCTTTCTAGATTTGGATGCCCTAGGAAAATTATCACTGACAATGCAGCAACATTCAAATCAAAAAAGATGATAGAATTTTGCAAAAAATATCAGATCACCTTAGGACACTCTACAACCTACTACCCTCGGGGCAATGGGTTAGCAGAGCCTTCAAATAAGAGTTTGGTCAACATTATCAAGAAGATGTTGCAGGACAACAAAAACTCGTGGCACAACAATTTGGTACATGCACTTTGGGAAGACATGCTTACAAAAAAGAGGTCAATTGGTATGTCTCCATATTAGTTAGTCTATGGAATGGATGTTGTCTTTCCCACTTCTTTGGGAGTTCTTGTCATGAAGTTATTGTAGGAAGTACAAATAGAACCAAATGACCTCCAAAGAAGAATCAATTGAACTATACAGATGCAACAATCCAGAGAAGAGGTTTATAACCAAACTCAGGTGATTTAGGAGAATATCAAGAAAATCTATGACAAAAGGACCAAGGTTGATGACTTCAAATTAGGTGACAAAGTACTAAAATGGGACTCGAGGAATGAAGAAAAGAGAAAACATGGAAAACTTGACAATCTATGGAAAGGCCCATTCATAATCCAATCTTACAGAGGAAGCAATGCATTTTTAATCAAGGATATGGATGGAGAAGATCTGCCAGGAGGACCTGCCAATGGAAAAATCCTCAAGCATTATGTTTCACAAGAATGAAGATCTCTCTCACTCATCTCATTGTAAATACGATTTTTTTTACTTTTATGTTAGGTGTGGGTGATTTTTATCAAGTGGTTGAATCCCGAAGAGAAATCCCTAAGCCACTGATCAAGATCACCAGATTTACAGTTAGAATAAAGAAAAAAAGGATGCAGAAAAAGCACTAGAGAAGAAGATTCAAGGCAGCAGGTAGTTGATTCTTGGCACCTCAAATGGAGAGAACAATCCCCAAGTGGAACCACTGTTATAACCCTATATTTCATAGGATCACATGGTGATTATAATATATTCCTCTAGTTGTATTGCATTGTAAACAATATTTTATTCTGCAAAAGATTTACAAAAGAAAATAAAAGAAAAAGAAAGAATAAAAAATATAAAAAATGAAAAGAGGGGATTAAAAAAAAAAAAAAACAAAGAAAATATAAAACCCCATGAAAATAAACTTAGTTTCACTCATATTGTATAATCATGATCAAACCTTTTAAATTTATGTTGATAGGTTAGTGAATAAATTTGGCCAAATTAGATAGGTTAGAGTAATTATTAATCCAACAGTCTAAGATGGATTAAAGTGTTAGTTGATTAGGCTAGGATTTAGGTTAGTATCATTCATTTCAATAAAATTTGCAAAAGGATTCATTAAATACCTTTTATTTGAGTTAATTTGATGTGTTTACCTCAAGAAATGACACCTTGGTAAAAAAAAAATAAGGAAGGGAAAGCTAGCACTACCCACAACATAATTTTATCTTAAGTTCTATCGGGGATATGACCTTTTGTTGATTGTGACTAAAGGGTGCACATTTTCTAGCAACTGATCAATCAGCACTCATATCAACGACTAATAGTGTTTTTTGCACCACTGCCCCCGACCTTTCTGCCTTTAACAGTGGGGGGGGTCCGGGAAAAGTGGTTTTCCTAGTGTGGGCCCCACACAACATGTCAACCTCACATATTACCGGACCGCCCCCTCCGCTCAATTCCACTTACCACCTACCCCCCCCTCTGGGAACCCTCCTGACCACTCATCCAATACCTCCCACCTCACTCTGCCATCGTACCCCACTAAAACTTGTCACATGTCACACCTCTCATACCCGTTGGCCAATCAATGTTATCCCTCATGAACGTTATTCATCCAGTCACCACCCATGCCATAATGGTCACCTCCCTGCACCATTTAACCTTGTTTCTTCACCATTTCCATACTGTTCATCGATCCAGACACTTTTGACATCGTGTTGAATTCAGTTTTCAAGCTAATCATCACCAACACACACCGTCGACAGGTGCCATTAATCTGGGTAAATACAGTCATCATTTTTTCACCTTCATATCTCTGTTAGATATGGTGCCCAAAACTAAACTTGTTGAAACTGCCAAAAATCTGTTTCTTCCTCCTCCCATCGACCTAGAGCGCATTCCCCTGGCTAAAAAAGACTACAGAGTTATAGAGCCTAAGTGTGAATTTGATTTTTTTGAATTACACTTCTATCTAAAAGACATTTTCTTGGATCAAAGTGATGAAATTGGACTCTAGGAGTCCAATTTACCCTTATCCATGTTTCCCCAGACCTTTCATTTCCCTAAATTTTCCATTAAGTTTCAATCCCATTATCTTAATGGCCAAAGGGTCATTGTATCCTCGTCTGGTGAAACCTTGTTCACCATTACCCATGAATCAATAAACCAGATGTTACAGATCCCCAAAAATTATTTCGTCATCCCTTTCTCCATTGAAATCCTAAATGACCTCTATCAAAAAATCTCCTTCCCCCAAAGAGCCCAAATATTCGAAATCATTCTACTATAAGATGCGCAGTTTCCTAAGAAAAACCCTCCCTATCCATCTTCCATTTTCTCAGTCAAGTAAAATCAAATCATTTCCACCCTCTACCACTTTCTAGGATATTTTTCTGATGAATGGGTAGATGAACATATCCTGGGTTTTCTGTCCATTTTCTCCAAATAGGAGAAATCTACATTCCAATTTGATTTTAGTCAGTTTCTGGCTGACAACATACATGAACAATTATTCAAATTCTCAAAAAAAGGAATGTTTAGTTATTCCTCAGTGTTGGTGTACTTGTTCCTTTTCTTTCAGGCAGACAAATTCTCCTGTGCTCTCCATAAATTGGATCAGGAAGGAAATCCTCAATCAGTGACTGCATGGGCCTCACTAGTGAGGAAAAATTCCACTGAGTTCATCTTTAGAGACTTCATTGATAAATTTTATGATCCAATGGTGTGCATTCTCAAAAGCAGAATGGAACCAAGAATCAATGAATAAGTCCAAAGAATTCTTCACCTCTCTGACTTGGCCAAAATAGGGGATTGGTATCTTTACCAGAACCATACTAAGATCAAAGTATATGGATGTGAATTGCCACCATATAAACTGCCAAAATATCTCCCTATCAAAATATTTTCATTGGAATATATTGGGTATATGATAAACTCTGATGACATCCATTTTGTATCATCGAATAAGAAACAACAACTTGGAATAAAAATCCAAATTGGTTCTTTCATATGCAACAACAGAGTTGTAGGAGAAGAGGCTAACAACCTCTTGAAAAAAATGAACTTCAGTTTGATCTTCACATGGAATTATGACCCATTTGGTATCATATCAGAATTCAGGGTCAAATAGAAGAACCCTCCTTATGCTCATGCACACAGGCCTGAAATAGAAAATTTATATGAATCAGACTGATTGGCAAGAAAATGCATTGTTGGAAACAAAAGAACAACCTCCTTATGTCAATATTTCACATACTAACACTCCTCAGGTACAAACATAAAAAAGGGTTAGGAAAGAGTTTTCACCTTAAGTCACAGAAGTGTCAGTTGAATACTTTCAAGTTTACACGAAAAGGGACAAAATTAGTCACACACCAGACATTCTTAAAAAAAGAGAAACACAGTCCACCATAGTCATGGAGGGACCACATTCCTCAACATTCTCAGGCAGACAGCACATAGTGTCCACATATTCATCCAAAAAACAAATAGACACTACTCTGTCAGTTGAGTCGTCTCATGAGCCAATAGGGTCAAACATATTTGACAAATACAAACAAATCAAGAAGAGGAATGAACTCCTGAATAGAAATACATATGCCCATTTCTAGAAGAAGACCTCTACTGCCCAGCATAGGTTACTATCAGAATTTGACACAGAGAAGGGAAGAATGCAAATGACATTATTACAAGCACAAGCACCTCACCCCAAGACAACAACTGACTATAAGAAAACCTCTTTTGAGTTTGATGTGAAGGAGGTCCATACAACTGATCAAATGGACATGCATAGGCAAATAGGGGAGATGGTTTTATCCACCTTGAAAAGTACATCATTGGCTGTTGCAAAATTGCAGGTGCCTCTGAATAATATCCAATCTCAATTGAAACTGGAAAAGATATCCTCTTTGGCCAAAGACAATAAGATAAAGTCCCTAGAAGAGTTAGTGTTAATATTGGATATGACCCATCGAATGTCAAGGTAACTGAAGAATTTTTTTTTTTAATAGTAACTGGGAAAATTATATATTAAAACTCTGCGATAAAATGCAGGCATCGTGTACATTTTGGTTTACAAAAATTGTTGCTAACAGAGTGCTCCCACCTGTGTTCTCCAATCTGTATATGGAGCATAAAGGCGGTGTTATTTATTCTACTAAATCCTAAAAGTGCAGAGATGGTGAACACCTTACAAAAAGTACCTAGATATAGCTCAAAAAAGCATTTCATATAATTACTTTTTAATCTGGCCTAGTGCGTGTTTCTCTACCTCTACTGGAGGCTGGAGGTTGAGGTCCAGGTATGGGCGCTGTCCTGGGGAGGAGTCCTCATTTGAGAGAGTCATGATAGGAGAAACCAGCTCAGATATGAATTGCAGCTCCTCAATTTGCTGCCTAAGAGCTTCACATTCATCTTTAGTCCTCTGTTGCTCAGTCCTGTGTTGTATAGTAATTTCCATAATGGAGAGTACCTGAGTGGAGAGGGCCCAGAGCTGGACTTGCAGTGTTTGGACTACGTTTACGAACTCTTCATTCTCCTTGATTGTGACCATTTTTGGATTTTTCCTGTTCATATTTGTTGTGCTGCTTGCGTTCCACCAACTGTGTCATCCACCAGCGCGTTCCCTAGGTGTTTCCTCGGTGTTGATCCTACTACTACGTCGACCTGTGCACTCTCTGGGGATTCTCTCTATGTTGTTCCTCTCTGTTGTGCGTTTGCCAAGTCTATGCACCAATTCAACTGCGACATAATCTCTCTTGTTCAAATGATTCATGGGATTTAGCCAATTCCCCACCGTTTGCCATACTTTCAAGCTATGATTACCTCTGATGCCATTATCCTCAGCCTCACTTGAAATTAAATCCCTATACCAGTTGAACGTCATCATATGTCTTAACTTCTCACTGCAGAGATCCTTCCCACGCTCAGGAGTTGTCGTGGGTACAGCGATGAGACTTCGAACGCGAACTGAAGAGGAGAAGGGAGGTCGACGATCGTGAACTACATATGGGTGGCTGATATAAGGCAGTGTGAGCATGCAGGGTGGCCATAATGAAGGATAGTGAGAGTGATTATGAAGGAAGGGGACTCGTGTTAGGGGGGTGGAGGGGGGTGCGTGAGGAGTGAGGAGGGAGTTGGAGTGGGGGGAGTGTGGGGGGTTTTCCTAGTTGCGTCTGCCACCATGTTCCAATTTTTTAGCTGACAGCCCTGTGTATTATCTTGATGTTTACTTGATTTCATGGAATTGTTGAGCTGTAGGAAATTCCAGTTACCACTAGAGTGCCTTGCTCTAAACCAATTGCTTGATTTGCTTGTGCGTCTGCTATTTGGTTGTTATTTCTGAGTACATGAAAGAATTGTATATTATGAAATCTTTTGGTCACTATCGCAATTCTTTGTAGGATAACTCTTAGAAATAAATTTGTTGATTAGGATCCTTTGTGAGCATTCCTTATGATTATCTTGGAATCCCCAATCACTGAAATGGTATGAATACCTCTGTTTTTTGCTAGGAGGAGCCCTTGAAACAGAGCATAGGCTTCAGCTTGATTGTTCATTGCTAAGCCCAGGTTCCAGTGGTAAGATAAAACTTTATTTCCTCATGGGAAGATGATTACCCCTCCCGCTCCTTCCACCCCATAAGGTAACTGAATAATTACTGAATAAGAAAAATGTTAATACAACCTCCTTGAGAAATCAAATGAAACTTCCAGCCACTGAAGATTCACAAGAAAAATAAATGGATGAAAGTAAAGGCCACAAAGAGGAGACGCTAAAACTAATCAGGGAGTAGAATGCACAAATAAAAGAGATGGAGGTTGAGTTAGAAAAATTGGTTAGAGAGAAAGAACAGAGTGTGCAAATGTTTTTTATTGCACTGGATGCAGTTCCTCTCACAACAGTCAGTACAGCAGCAACAACCACAACAACAGAGATCCCATCAGCTATCCCAGTGAAATTAACAAATGCTTCTAAGAAGCTGGTGAATTTCATGGAAGATATGTCCCTTCAAGGGGAGGAAATCAGAAAGTTGCAAGAAGAAGTGAAAAACCTTCAAGACTTGAAGTCCATGTTCCAATCCATCTATCATGCAAAAATGCATAAAACTCATAGACTCAATCAACAACTACAGAAGGAGACTGTCATGGCCAAGACATTATCTGAAGCCAAGCAAAACATCTGGATGGACATCAGCAAGTCCATGGAAAAGATATTTCCATTCATACAAATTATTTTTGAGTTACATGAACTGGTATAGAAGGCCAGAGAAGCAATTGAAAAAATTAAGGAAGAGCTAGGAGAAAAACCTATAGAAGCCATTGAACTCATCAAGTTCCTAAAATCCAAGAATAAGCAGGAGTTGGAAGCATTGGAGATTGAAGATAGAACAGAGACCATCTTTGAGGTCAAGAAGGTCTTGACCAAGAAAGGATTGATGTTGCAACTGGAGGAGAAGGCTCATTTAATGGACATTAGAGTGTTGATATTTTTCAGCAAGATCGAAGTAATTCACAAGAAGGGCCTTCTCAGAATGATGGTAATAAATGACAAGCTTATTACTCTATCATATTACAAGCAAAATATCAATACAGTTGCAAATGATGGTTCCAAATTTGTAGGTATATAGGGAAGTATTACTAGCAAGGTTTTCCTAGAAACATTACAGTTGGACCTGAGCATCCAACATGAGATAAAACACATTTTAATCAAAAAGCCCACTTTTGCCAAGTATACTGAGATGGACGAAATATACAGAAAGTTACTCAAGGTGGCCATCCCTAGTAAAAATAGATGGGAATATTTTTTTTCTTTACTTGAGTAGAAGTGATGTGGAGTTTTGATTCAGCATGGAGAAAATAGTCAAGTCAAAGATTATGAGTCATCCACTGCTTCCACAAAATCAGCACCAAGGATCTGAATAGATCAACAACATTCCTATATTTTGTAATTTGAGATCTAGTTAGTTATATTTTCTCTCCATAATATCCTGGTCATTTATGACAAGATCAGATGTAAACTATTGTATAAATACTTCTTCCTTTGAAGCATTGAGAGTTGATTTTTTCACCCAAGGAGTTATTGTGTAATCTTTTCAAAAGGATCGACCAGTAATAAAACAGGCCAATTTACAAGATTCTTGTGTCAAATTGTTGGTGATATTTCTCTTTCTCTGTTAAATTTTTTTCTATTCTTTGTAATCATTTATGTATTTCAGATTCTAATCATTAAAAGGAAGTCAATAGAACATAATTTATCTTGCATACATTGTCTCTGGTATTTTAATGGTCTATATTTTGTTCATCTGATACTAAGTAAGGAAATTCTTAACTGCTTCTTTTCTTGGTTGACTTTCTCACCTTTTCTATCCTATTCATATCATTTAATATTAATAGATCCAATAGGTTTACTATCTTGCCCTGTGAAGAAGCCTCATAAAGCTAAATCTAATTCTAATCCTTGATACAGACCCCATAGTCCAATGGAAGTTTAATTCATTTATTCAGCCAACATTTATAAACAAACAAACAAACTCGAACTATCTTAACTAGCCTTATATCTAAAAACCCAAGCAAATCTAAATCATAAAGAGACATCCCTCTTTGAAACTGGAAGGGATAGATCCCAGTTTCAAAAGTGGTTTTGATAAGTTATCTCTATAGATATATGCATAATGTAGATATGAATGTGGCTATGGCCAAGCGATGTAATATGCGAATGTATTTTTTTGTTTTTAAATAAATAAAAGTGATATCACTTGCTAGGAATATAGAAAGAGATGGGGGATGAGTTTGTCTACAACAAAAGAGAGTGTCCATAGCTCTTTGAAATGTTGCCCCTGCATTCATGAGCCCAAAATGCATCTTGGCATACATGAATGTACCCCATGGTGATGTGAATGATGTCTTTTATTGATCATCAGGGTGCACCATAATCTGATTGTATCCAGAGAAACCACCCAACATTGACATTTTCTGAGAACCTACTACTTTTTGTATAATGTGATCCATCTTAGGCAGTGGGTAGTTATCCTTTAGATACGCCCTGTTTAGATTTATGAAGTCCACACACAACTTGATTTCCCCACTCTTTTTTCTAATTGGCACCATATTTTCCACCCATTTCGAAAACCTCAAGGATACTCTGATCTTGGATTCAAAAAGATTATTTATATATTCCTCAATCAAGGGCAGCAACAAAGTATTTATCCTTCTTAATTTCTATTTGTAAGGTTTGTGATCTTCTTTGATTGGGATCACATGTTGAATTATATTGGTGTCATAAAATTTCATATCTTCATAGCTCCAGACAAAAACATCAGGGAATTCTTTCATTAAATTAATATATCTCTCCTTGACTTCAATGCTGAGTTTTCTGGATAGCTTAATGATCTTGGGATCCTCCTGAGTCTCAATATTGCAATCTTCAACATCCCCTTCATTTACTTAAATTTTTGGACTCCTGGCCACATCATTATTATCAAAGAGTTTCTCCATTGGAACCAAGCCCTTATGAATGATGTTACTCTTCACATGAACTATATATCTATCTGCAATCTGATTATAGAAGTAACCATCCTTTGTGAAAGCAGTTGCATCCACCTCTTCATCACAGTATTCTTCATCAATGGTCAAATTTTCAAATCCATTTTCCAGTTTGAGGAATCTTTCTATATGTTTATCATCTTCAAAAACCTGCCAGTACTTAATATTATCAGGAACTATCGATCTGTGCTTGATCTCAACCTCATATCCCCTACTAGGAAATATTGGAATCTTAAAAACTGAAGCTGAAGTGGAAAGAGCATCAACAATCTGATTATGACCCCTTGGAATCGTTGAGAGGCTATACTCTAAAAATTCTTCAAGCAGGTCAAGAACTGTATTCCTGTATGCTCTTAATCTGGGGTGTTTGGCTTGATATATTCCCTTCACCTGATTTATGATCAACTCAGAATCCCCATGAATAGATATCTTCTTAGCACCCATTTGTTTTAAAGCTTTCAATTCTAATACTAATGCTTCATATTCAGCCATATTGTTTGTACAATCAAAATCCATCTTATAAGAGCACAGTTTCGTATCCAATCTGGGGGGGTTAATCCACACACCAACTCCTACCCCTTCTCTGTTGACAGCTCCATCAAAGCTCATTCTCTACATCTCATTTTATGCACTATCTTGTTGCTCTGAAAACTTCTCAATCTGCCGATCAGATCTATCTTTGTCATCCATATGAATCTTTGTCCCTTTCTCTTCAAAATACAGAACATTGAAGTTAATAGAAGACCCCAACTCAGTTTCCACAGAGTAGATGGGATGATTATTCGGTTGTGACTTGTTTCTAACCATGTATTTGAGCAAAACTCTGTATAAAACCTCCTATCTTGACCAAAGATGGGAATGGTAGCATATGACATGTCCATATAGAGAGTTCCCTTCAATTTTGCAGCCCATGACCTGGATAATAGCATGCAAAACTTGGGAGGAATATCAGCAACTACTACATCCATGACCATATTCTTTGCTAGAATTTAAGCTAAAGACACCACCAAATCTTCGATAATACCTAGGCACTTCACCTTTCTTGAATAAAAATATAACAGGTCTTTGTAAGGCCTTGTGATATCTAGGCCCAATTGGTCCATGAACACCTTGGGCATCAGGTTATGGGATGCTCCTGAATCTAGCATGGCATTGTGCAGAGTCATATCATGGATTTTCAGGATGACATAGAAAGGGGGAACCTCTTCAGCATTGCTATTTTCCTCTACACGTGGGCCAAATAAGATGGTTGGGTGATCGTCTTGTATATTCAAAGTGTTAAAAGTTTGTTCCATCTTAAGCACCTTGATGATCTGATTTCTATATTCATTGTTCTTGATCAATTCATTGAATGGTACCGAGATTTTGATCTTGGACATCTGTTGACGGGAGAAAATGACTGCTTGTCAACTGGAAGAGTGAGTCTGGTCTAGGGTTGTCTAATTAACCCAAGCCGTTTGGATTAACTCACCCTGATGGGTTTTGTGGCTCCGTTAGCCAATCTAAGTCCTAAAGAAAGCAAAAATAACCAAAGGAAAAACAATAACCTAATAAATAACAATTACTAAAATCTATAAGTACAATTAACTATATATATATATGTGTGTGTGTG
>JZKD02S2065767.1:22191-51991 GCA_000966675.3 Picea glauca
TATATACAATAATTCTATTTATAATATATAAATAATATATACAAACTACGAATTTTAATCTAAATCCGTGAAAAATGAATGTAAATTGATTTTTTAAACAACAGTAAAACTACTATCTAATCTTTTTTATTTGTCTTCTTAGATGTTTATACTTTAAGAAATCAAATATCAAACTGTCTAATTAAACAAATGAAATAACAGATGGTAAAAAATATTTTAACTACAGGAAGCTTCTATATTTATCATACTAATGAAATCAAATAACAGGCTGACCTGTTATCGCGTCCAATATCTGTTCAACGTGTAGCATCCAGTCACCTTATCTGATGACGTAAACCTGCAACAGATCCTGAAATTGCTCCTAATAAATGTGAAGCAATAATGATGGAGTTTGAATCATAATAACAGAACACATAATATATGTAGTCACAGTAATCTTATAATTTTACAAGCAGCCACAATAAGATAATTCTTCCTGTGAGAACTTGTGTATAAATGTTTGATCGAAATTAGAGATAAATCTCTTAATTAAAATTGAACAAATGATTACTATGTGTTATATCTGGGACACAAAATATGGACAATATATTATCTTTGATCATACCAACTGATAATAAACCACGATGACAAAAGCAATCATAATCTATTAACAAATTGAAATAAACATGACTTGAATAAAAACATCATACAGAAAAGTTAAAACTGTGATGTGTATTATATTCCATTCAAGTCTATAGTAAAACATCCATAGTCTTGCCACAGGCTGAGATCATGTAATGTTTACAAAATAATATGTCTATATAGGTTTCAGGAAACATAATTGTTTCCTGTTGATAAGATCAAATTTGTTTCAAAAATATGGGGGATGCAACCACCCTGATTTTACTGAATATCAAAAACTACCAACAGTCTAATCTATTTACTCAAAATGCAAAGTTGATATGGTTGGGAGATCTCAAAAGTGCCCCATATATTCTTGGAAATCATGGGATCCTTAATCATCCTGAAAACAAATGAAAATGAGAAGGTTTCAGATATGTTTTCAATTATTAAATCAAACAACTCGAATTTTCTTAACTGGCTACAGAATCTTACGATTTTGTAGCTAGTTATAATAGCAAATGCAATCATATTTAAAAATAAACAAACTAACTAACCTTAATAAGAAAAATAGTTTATTCAATCAAATCGAATATCCTAACTTAAGAGTGACAAAATCATGCTAAAATTTAAAAACATCATACCTCAAATCATGGAATCAAAACATATCAAGAAATTTTGGAGTTTACGATAGTTGTTGCTGCCTCTACATTCTTGAAAATGACACGACCTATAGTTTCCAATCGTTTCTCCTTCCCTTGGATAATGGACTCGAGACTATTGTTTTCATTTGTCAACCTATCGACTTGGTCTCTTAAAGACTTGAGTCGTGACTGTAGCAATGGAACATCAGTATAGTACCTGTCGATCCACGATTGACACTCATCACACTGTGACTGTAAGGACTGTGCATTAGCACTGACAGCATTAAGGGTCGGAGAATCCTCCATGTGAAAGGTAGGATTATCACAAAGTTGGATGCCAGGAAAGTCTGGGTTATCCTTTAGACAAGGAGGCAGATTGCTAACATAGTCATAGGGTCGGTCAGGGTATAGCCCAAATGACACGGGGTCCTCTTCAGCCAAGAATTTTTCAATTTCCGAATCTGAGTCTTCACTCACTTCAATAATCTTGATTGTGTCTTCATGGGTTTTCATTTTATTTCGAGCACATCGAGAAATTAAATGACCAGCCCTCTTGTTCTTGAAATTGATATCAACACTGCCCTTTAGCTTCTTTCCTGTAGGTTTTTTAACAATTTTAGTGCTATCCTTTGGATGCAAACCCGGTTGACTGTCCTTTTGAGTGACATTAGGGTAGCTCAAGGGTTCGTTAGGGGAAGGATCACATGCCTGGAGCGGTGGAGAAGAGGTTGTAGGGTTCACAAGGGTTTCAACAATGACCGGCTTATCTACCTGTCCCAACTCATTGTTGCCAAAACCATTTCGTGAAACGAATGCATCCCAACAATCATTTTGTAATTGCAAATGGTGCATGAGGATAATTTTAATTAAACCATGATGGAATAAACTCGAATCAGACCTATGTTTCCTAAACAGTTTACCCATTTTGTACAGACTTCTGAGCAGGTAGTAAGGCATATTCAATGGAAAGCCAATAAAACTCATAAGGAGGCGTAGATGATATAGGAAAACCAGTCCAAATCGACCCTCACAAGTGATGAATTGCTTCACTACAGCAAGTAAATCATGCCATCTAGGTTTCAAGAATGAAATCGGCATACCTCGATCACAGCTGGCTATTTTTCATGAGGTAAACAGTAACGTCCAGGGGACCTCCTCCACTTTCGCATTCTTGAACCATTTCTGACCAATTGCTGGCAATCCCATGGCTTGGCTTAAAAACTCTTATGTCACTTCTAACTGCACATCACCGATCTTTTCCCTACAGCCATCAAAGGTTAAGGCAAACTCTTGGGCAAACTGGAGGTTAAATCCTTGAAATTTTTCGATGAACAAACGCCAACCATTCCTTTCCAGATCCTCCCTAGCGTTATCATACAAAAGTAGAGTCTAGACGCCATTTGGTTCGACCCTTACCACTGGAGCCATGCCAAATGGAAGGGAATTAACACAGAACTCATAGGTAGGGTTTGGTAAAAGGCCACAGAGCCATATCCCCGAGCCTCATCAAAACAATGATGTGACAATTCAAACAGTGGGCAGAGGTGTTAATCACAATGCGTGTGAGAAAAAATTGGGAAGCCCGAGACCATACTCGGGAGTGATGGTATCCTATACTACATATGCCACCTTGGCATTGGGTACATGCTAGGATAGAGTATTTTAACACATTGTGCACGCATCCAAATTTAATTGCAAAGGTAGGTGATTTACAAGAATTGAAAAGCCAAAGTTTCCATGAAAGAAATATGGTCAATCATCAAACCAAAATTAATACAAAAATCAAATACCAATTGATGGGGGTATTTCATTCAAACAACCATAAGTTTCTTAGGCATTCTTAGAATCGAAATGATCATAAACAATGAGAGAAACATGTCCACAACAAGAAATTGCAATTCTGTCATAAACGATATGTTTCCAATGAAATTTTTGAAACAGAATGATAATGATAGTTGCGAGTTTTCATGCTTTCAGTCAGGAAAACTAATGTATGAATAGAAGACAAGTAAAATGCGACAATTTACCATCGTCGTTTAGAGAAACGCTTATGAAGAGTAGTAAAATTTCATAGACCCTATGTAGGCAGCCTTATAAAAATGATAATTATATACTTGCTTCCAACAATGGCGACATGTTGGGAGAAGCAGTTATCTCTGCCAAAAGAATGAGTTTTGATTAGAATAATCAGAAAAATCTTTGAACCGAAAACAACTGAAAAGTTGTCTGAGCATCGCGCATTCCAATTTCAAACAACTGTTATTTTTAAAGAGACAAAAAATGACGACAATCTTAACAGAAGAGAGTCACGATGTTAAAGTTAGAATCTTCAATATTGTTCACTGTTGCCAGCAGGCATCCATAGCCTCGACAGGGATTTTAATTAACCCACTCTGATATCTGTATCCTGCCAAGAAATTCTAGATCAGAACAAAGGACATTTAAGGTCAAAACAAAATCCATATCTGAGAATTTTCTTTTCCCTGACATTTCTTCGCTGCCAGCGGGCCTGTTCAGTACCCCGGCGAAGTTATCTTGGCGTCATGCATGCATTTACCCGGTGCCAGCAGACCTGTTCAGTGTCCCGATGGGTTTATAAGCACTTCCCACAGCTCTCTGAAGATTTATTTAGTTTTTAAAGATATTTTAATAGAGCGGGGTGACGCTGAAAATTCTATTTTTTTAACACATCTTAATATGTCACAGACCTTGAAAAAAAAAAAAATCTTAGTTGTCCTTCATCAAGATCTAGAAATAGTTTATTAATAAAACCGACTTTCAAGAGCAGGGAGACATCTTTGAGTTGTTCTCTTAAAGAATAGGGACAATGAAAAAAGAATTTTTATAGATGGTCGTGAATACCTTCAGTTTCGGATTGAAATCAAGAAGACACTTTTAAAACAACAAGTCATTTTTAGCAGGGCTGCAATTTCAAAGAAATACCACAATTGATGTTTTAACAACTTTCAGCAGTCATTTTCGAGGGGAAATTTTTCTGTTATTTTTGTCTGAACTAGCCTGTGGTGCAGGCATATATATTTCAAAAGAAAGACCGATAAGCAGAAAGGAAAAATCAAAACAAACCAACAAAGAGAAACAAACAGAAAAATAAAAAGAAAATATTTACAAAGGGTGCATGGGAGCGTCATCAGGCAAAGTACCTTTTTAGAGATTGGGCATTCACCGAAAAGGTGTCTAGCTGTCCCTCTAAATTCTGTAAGCGAAAGGAACTGGGACCTAGTTTCTCAGCAATTAAAAATGGCCAAAACCACAAGTTCTGAAACTTAGTATGCTCTCCTTTTCCCTCGTGAGGTTTGTCCCATTTTAGGACAAGGTCACCTACCTCAAAATTTCTGTCAGAGGCAGAATTGGAATCAAACCAGCTTTTAACAATGAGTTGATATTGATCCAATTTTCGTTTTTCTTGAGCCCTCACTTCTTCTAACTTTAACAAAGCGTTAATTCGACTCTCCAAGGGGGAACAGTCTTCTTCCTGTACTTTTTGCGATAACTGCAGAGATGGAAGAAGGACATGTGGTGGAAGAATCACTTCCCTATCGTAAACGAGAAAGAAAGGTGAGTTGCCCACAACAATTTTAGGGGTTACTCTATCAGCCCAGATTGCGTTTAACAGTGCGTTATGCCAATTTTTATGGTTTTCGGAGACCGTTCTCTTGATAATTTTGATCAGATTTTTATTAGTTGATTCTGCCAAACCATTTCCTTGGGGGTAATAGCTGGCAGAGTACTTTAATTTAATTCATTTTTATAGATCGAAATCACTGATTTCAACAGACGAAAAATAAGAAGCATTGTCAAATACCAGGAATTCAGGGATACCGAAACGAGTAATAATATTTGAATTCAAGAAGGATATTACCTGGCTAGTATTTATAGCTTTTAATGGGGCATCCTCAGACCACCTGGTGAAATAATCTGTGGCTGTTATGATGTATTTATGCTGCTGCGAGGATGGTGGATTGATTGGGCCTATAATATCCAGACCCCACTGCTAAAAAGGGGAGTCTACCTAAACTGGTTGCAAAGGGAAAGCTGGTTTTTGTATCCGTCCAGATGCCTTTTGAAAAATCACACATTTGCAACATAAGGCATGAGCATCTTTAAAAAGGGTAGGCCAGTAATAACCCTCTCTTAATACTTTATGAGTAGTGGTGTCTCCATCGAAATGCCCACCTGCTTTCCCTACATGTAATTCCAATAAAACTGTTTTTGCTTCAGCCTTTTCAAGATAGCACATAAGTACTCCATCAAAATTTTGACGAAACAAAATACCATTAATCAGCTGAAAAGAAGCAGATTTTAATCTCACTGCTCTCCTTTTTGTGGGATCAAGGTGATGGGGAGCTGATCTGTGTATAAGACAAAATTTTATGTCGTCATACCAGGAACTAACAGGGTTTTGTGAACAACAGATTTGATTTTGACAGTGTTGTCCTAGATTTGACATATCAGTTTCTTCTTGTTGTCCTACAGCTGAATCGGTGACCAACTTGCATAAACCTTGGCCTCTTAAAATTTGTGCTGGGGTGACTTATATGTCATATTCTTGTAAGGATGTGACCCAGTTTGCCCTTTTTTCGCCTAGTTCTTTTTGTACTAACAAATTTCTGACAATCGGGCAAGGGACAATGATTTTCATCCTAGATTTCAACAGATAAGATCGGAAGTGCTTTACTTCTTTGAAAACAGCATAAGCTTGTTGATCTACTGCTGGGTAATTAAGTTCTCCCCCCTTGAAGGTTGAGCTCATAAATTCGATTGGAACCTCGTTGTTTTCAGTGTTCTTTTGAGTCAGGACAACAGCGTAAGAGCGGTCAGAGGCAAACGTGTAGAGGATGAAGTCTTGCGAAAAGTCGGGGCTCATTAGAGAAGGAGCGTCTATTATGGCCTTTTTTATTGAATCAAAAGCCTAGATTTCTAAAGGTCCCCAATGGTACTGTACATCCTTTTTTATTAAGTTTTGTAATGGTCTCACCATTTCTGAAAAGCGGGGGACGAATCTCCTAACAAAGTTTATCTGACCTAAGAAAGATTGCATGGACTTTTTTGACAAGGGAGGGGGCAATTTCAAAATGACTTGAGTCCTTTCAGGGTCTATAATCATCCCTTCGCTTGATACAATGAATCCGAGGAGCTTACCTTGTTCTACTGTGAAGATAGATTTTTTAGGATTTAAAGAAATGTCGTACTTACGACATCGCTGTAGAATAGATCTTAAATGAGCTAGATGATCTTCTTTATTTTTCAAGAAGACAGTGACGTCATCTAGGTAAACTACTATAGATTGATTGATTAAGCTGCGGAAAGTGATTTCCATCGCTCTCTGAAAAGTGGCACCGGTGTTTATGAGTCCAAAGGGCATCTTTCTATAAGCGTAGGTGCCCTAAGGAGTACGGAAAGTAGTTTTGAGCTGGTCTGAGGGAGACATAAGGACTTGGTTGTACCTAGAAAAACCATCCAACAAGGATAATCTTTTAGAACTGGATACCTATTGAAGGATATGTTCCATGGGAGGGATAGGGTAGTTGTCTTTATCAGACGGTCGGTTAAGATTTTGGAAATCGACACATAGTCAGATTTCACCAGTCTTCTTTCTGACAAGGACAAGATTAGAGACCCATTGTGTGTGCCTAACTGGGAAAATTATCTTAGTGTTCAGGAGTTTGTTTAATTCCTTCTTGACCATTGGTTTGGGTTTTGGGTGCATTTTCCTTAACTTTTGTTGAAAAGGTTGGGTTTGGGGTTTCATGGGAATAATGTGTTGTATGATATTAGGATCAAAGGTTTTTAGGTCGTCGTACCTCCATGAAAAAACATCTTTGAATTCCTTAAACAACTTGATAAATGCTACCTTTTCTTGCTCAGAACACCCCAACCCTAAATTAATGCACTGTGGGTTGTCTTTGGTTCCCAAATTTACTTTTTCATGTGTCAAGGAGGAACTATTCGTTTTACAGTTCACTGACTTCCTGAACTTATCGTGAAGATCATAAAAATTTTCTAATCTAACCACAGATTTTGGGATAGAGTTTACCATGTCTGATGCAGATTCCGAGGATCTCAGATCTGGTATTACCGTAAAGTCGTGAATATTTTCATCATGTGTACCTTCGTTGATCACTGCACCCTGGAACGTTTCTTCCATATGCAGAAAAATTATGATCTGTTGATTGTCATCGAAGACTCTCCAATTCATGATGTTGTTTAGGACAGACGGTCTGAACAACAGTTCGACAGAGAATGCATTCGAAGATAAGCCTTCTGTAGGAAAAAAATTTCAAGCGACGTTAGCTAACAAATCAGCTTCAGAATTATTCAATCTAGGAATAGAATTTATGTTAAATGTGGAAAACTTATTCATCAAATTCCACTCCTCAGTTTGATAGCTTTTAAGGTGCGGAGATAAACAGTGGATAGAATTTTTTACCTGTCTAACCACGATTTCTGAATCACCAAAGACAGTTAAATTTTGAATGTTCAGATCTAATGTTTTTCTGAGGCCTTGCAGGAGTGCCTCATATTCGGCTGTATTGTTTGTACATTCGAATTCTAACTGGCAAGTAATCAGAGTCTTGTTACCTGCTGGATCGATGAGCACGCACCCTGCACCAGCTCCTTCCTTAGATTTTGACCCATCAAAGTAAAGAGACCATATTTGATTTTCGTCGGATGCATGAGACCACTGGGAGAAGGTTGTTGACTGTGTGCAAGTCGTAATTTCAGATTGTTGTTCCGAGTCAGTGATGGTAGAAGTTTTGGCTATGAAATTGCCAAAAAAAGTATCCATCCCCTGTATTTCAGGCGAATTGGCAGAAGGAGTGAATGGTTCATTGGGATCATTTAAATCAGTCATCGTGAACTTCAGATAACGTTCACGATTTACCTTGATTCTGTTGGGCTTTCCATTCTCGGGTAGCCACAAGTGAGACCAATCCATTGCAAAATAGCCATGTAATTGTTCTGACCAATATCTACGTAAAAACAAACCATAAACTTCTGGGATATCTACAACAATGATATCAATCACTTGATGAACTTTAGGATTAGACGACAATCTTATAAGCACATTCTTTAATTTGCCTATCACTTTAACACTAGTTCGACCAAGTTGGATCATTTTCAAGCTGGATGGTTGAACTTCAGCATTAACCTTTTGACAGACAGACCAAGGCATTACATTAGATGATGCACCTGAGTCTACCATACAGTTATGTACATTCCTATTGAAAATTTCAAAAGTCAACAAAAATGGAGGTACATTTCTACAAGTATTAACGATGTAAGTTTGTTGTTTTTTTCTCGCAGCCTCTGAAACTGGTTTATCTACATTTGTTACATTATTTACAGGAAGGTCTCTTTTATCATGAGGCTCGGATGTAGTTTTGGCGGAGGCCTTATGAGGAATTTTGGGGCTGTTTTGAACACCTTTGTTGCTGTTCGGATTGCTATTTTTGTTGTTCTCCGCAATATTCTACAGCATCTTTTGCAAAAGAAAAGGGAATTTTAGTAATTCATAAACAGAAATGTTAGCCCTAAGCTTTTTTAGATCTTCAATCAAATCATAATCTAAACCAGGGTTTGCTGAACTATGTTTAGTCTCAATCGGTTTAGACTGTTTTAGAGGCAAAGTCGTCGTAATTTTGGAAGAAGGCTTATTTGTTGTCTTGCTCCTAGTATTGTAAGGATGCACTATTTCGAAATTAGCTTGAAAAATGCTATCCGAAAAATGTCCGAAGATGTTCAGAGAGGATTCATCTTCTTCTACTATCTCTTGTTCAACTACCTCTTCAGGAATCTCTGGAGGAATCAAGTTATCATGTGCTTCTAGGATCGTTTGAATATAAAATTGTAGGCTTTCTAGATTTAGGCCTTCAGCATTTGAGTTAGATCAGTTTGTGGGAAAAGGCTTCCTTAAAGGGGGTTTGTAAGGCCCTTTGCTCAAAGAATCTTCTTCAGCTGACCTTTTCAAATCTATAACTTGATTGGACAATTTCTAAATGACTTTCTGTAAGCTTTCTAAATCCGAACTCTCAGGTTGAGATTTGTTTTGGGGAGGTCTAGGAAGGATTTCGATTTTCTTCTTGGAGGATGAACTAGTCTCTATCTCGTTATTGGTAGTGTCTTTTAAGCTGAGAATATCTTTCTCTATCTGACTGGCCTCTTCAAAGGCTTCTAACAACATGACTTTCTTGGATCTCTTTACCCAAATGGCTATGTTTTGATGTAATTCTTTCGTGTAGTATGCGACAATAAGATTCTCGGCAGGCATCGAATCCATGGGGATTCAGTTCTTTAGTGTCAGGAACCTTTGATTAAAGTCTTTGATCTTTTCTTTGGGGTTCATTTTTAAACTAGAAAGCTCCATGACTAGAACTTCAGGAGACTTGTCATCTCTAAACTTCTCAAGGAAACAGGACTCAAATTTATCCCATGACATGATGGTGTGGGGCTGTTGGGAAAAGTACCAGGTAGAGGCATTGTCTTCAAAGGTGTAGGGAAACAATCTACAGACTACGTCTTCATGCTCAACACTACGGAGTCTAATGGCTAGCATAAACTTTTTGATGTGATCTTCAGCGATCTGTTTGGAGTCTGGGTCGAATTTAGGGAGTCATTTCTCTAGGTGTTTGGGTAAAGGATGTTGAGGCCCAGGTATGGCCACTGCATCTTGGTCGAGCCAGGGTCTGGTGGGATTGTTCGGATTGGCCATAGGTGTGGGTGGTTTCAAAGGCTAAGATGAGGAACTACCTTCGTCTAAGGATTCTTCTCCAGAAGAAGAAGGAGATGAAGGGGGTGGTGATGGTGGAATACCAGATCCTCCTGCTGCAGGAGTGAGGATATGATCTGGATCTGTAGGGTTTAAGGTAAGGTCAATACCTTCAAGTTGTTCTCTGATATCAGAGAAGTCTAATGGTTGATTCAAAGGTCGGTTTGGTTGTCTGATACGGGCTAAGGCACTGTGCATTATTATGAGGGATTGACAAACAATCTCTTGTATGTCACCACCTGGAGGATTTGGAGTTATTGGTTCAACTGTGATCCGTAGATTGTTTCTTGATGTGGTTGCTATTTGAGGGACAATGTTGTCATCTGAACGACTTCTAGTTACTATAGGTGAGCGGGTAGGTGGGGGAGGAGTCTTACGACCTCCTCGTGCCATTAATAGTTTTCAGGCCCTCCTTCTAGTACCATTTGTTGATGGGCGAAAATGACCGCTCGTCAACTAGAAGAGTGAGTCCGGTCCGGGGTTTTCTAATTAACCCAAGCCATTTGGATTAACTCACCCTGACGGGTTTTGTGGCTCCGTTAGCCAATCTAAGTCCTAAAGAAAGAAAAAATAACCAAAGGAAAAACAATAACCTAATAAATAACAATTACTAAAATCTATAAGTACAATTAACTATATATATATATATATATATGTACAATTTATATATACAATGATTCTATTTATAATATATAAACAATATATATAAACTACGAATTTTAATCTAAATCCGTGAAAATCGAATGTAAATTGATTTTTTAAACAACAGTAAAACTACTATCTAATGTTTTTTATTTGTCTTCTTAGATGTTTATACTTTAAGAAATTGAATATCAAACTGTCTAATTAAACAAACGAAATAATAGATGGTAAAAAGTATTTTAACTACAAGAAGCTTCTATATTTATCATACTAATGAAATCAAATAACAGGCTGACCTGTTATCGCATCCAATATATGTTCAACGTGTAGCATCCAGTCACCTTATCTGATGAGGTAAACCTACGACGGATCCTGAAATTGCTCCTAATAAATGTGAAGCAGTAATGATGGAGTTTGAATCATAATAATAGAACACATAATAGATGCAGTCACAGTAATCTTATAATTTTACAAGCAGCCACAATAAGATAATTCTTCCTGTGAGAACTTGCGTATAAACATTTGATCGAAATTAGAGATAAATATCTTAATTCAAATTGAACGAATGATTATTATGTGTTATATGTGGGACATGAAAATATGGATAGTATATTATCTTTGATCATACCAACTGATAATAAACCACGACGACAAAAGCAATCATAATCTATTAACAAATTGAAATAAACATGACTTGAATAAAAACATCATACAGAAAAGCTAACGCTGTGACGTGTATTATATTCCATTCAAGTCTGAAGTGAAACATTCATAGTCTTGCCCCAGGTTGAGATCATGCAATGTTTACAAAATAATATGTTTATATAGGTTTCAGGAAACATAACTGTTTCCTGTTGATAAGATCAAATTTGTTTCAAAAATATGTGGGATGCAACCACCCTGATTTTACTGAATATCAAAAACTACCAACAGTCTAATATATTTTCTCAAAATACAAAGTTGATATGGCTGGGAGATCCCAAAAGTGCCCCATATCTTCTTGGAAATCATGGGATCCTTAATCATCCTAAAAACAAATTAAAATGAGAAGGTTTCAGATATGTTTTCAATTATTAAATCAAACAACTCGAATTTTCTTAACTGGCTACAGAATCTTACGATTTTGTAGCTAGTTATAATAGCAAATGCAAACATGTTTAAAAATAAACAAACAAACTAACCTTAATAAGAAAAATAGTTTATTCAATCAAATCGAATATCCTAACTTAAGAGTGACAAAATCATGCTAAAATTTAAAAACATCATACCTCAAATCATGGAATCAAAACATATTAAGAAATTTTCGAGTTTACGATAGTTGTTGTTGCCTCTACATTCTTGAAAATGACACGACCTGTAGTTTTCAATCGTTTCTCCTTCCCCTAGATAATGGACTTGAGTCTGTTGTTTTCAGTTGTCAACCTATCGACTTGGTCTCTTAAAGACTTGAGTCGTGACTGTAGCAATGGAACATCAGTATAGTACCTGTCGATCCATGATCGACACTCATCACACTGTGATTGTAAGGACTATGCATTAGCACTGACAACATTAAAGGTCGAATAATCCTCTATGTGAAAGGTAGGATTATCACAGAGTTCGATGCCAGGAAATTCTGGGTTATCCTTTAGACAAGGAGGCAAATTTCTAACATAGTCATAGGGTCGGTCAGGGTATAGCCCAAATGACACGGGGTCCTCTTCAGCCAAGAATTTTTCAATTTCCGAATCTGAGTCTTCACTCACTTCAATTGTGTTGATTGTGTCTTCACGGGTTTTCATTTTATTTCAAGCACATCGAGAAATTAAACGACCATCCCTCTTGTTCTTGAAATTGATATCAACGCTGCCCTTTAGCTTCTTTCCTGTAGGTTTTTTAACAGTTTTAGTGCTATCCTTTGGATGCGAACCCGGTTTATTGTCCTATTAAGTGAAATTAGGGTATCTCAAGGGTTCATTAGGGGAAGGATCATAGGCCTGGAGCGGTGGAGAAGAGGTTGTAGGGTTCACAAGGGTTTCAACAATGACCGGCTTATCTACCTGTCCCAACTCATTGTTGCCAAAACCATTTCATGAAACGAATGTATCCCAACAATCGTTTTGTAATTGCAACTGGTGAATGAGGATAATTTTAATTAAACTATGATGGAATAAACTCGAATCAGACCTCTGTTTCCTAAACTGTTTACCCATTTTGTACAGACTTTTGAGCAGGTAGTAAGGCATATTCAATGGAAAGCCAATAAAACTCATAAGGAGGCGTAGATGATATAGGAAAACCAGTCCGAATCAACCCTCACAAGTGATTAATTGCTTCACTATATCAAGTAAATCATGCCATCTAGGTTTCAAGAATGAAATCAGAATACCTCGATCACAGCTGGCTATTTTTCGTGAGGTAAACTGTAACGTCTAGGGGACCTCCTCCACTTTCGCATTCTTAAACCATTTCTTGCCAACTGCTGGTAATCCCATCGCTTGGCTTAAAAACTCTTCTGTCACTTCTAACTGCACATCACCGATCTTTGCCCTACAACCATCAAAGGTTAAGGAAAACTCTTGGGCGACCTGGATGTTAAAGCCCTGAAATTTTTCAATGAACAAACGACAATCGTTCCTTTCCAGATCCTCCTTAGCATTATCATACGAAAGAAGAGTCTGGATTCCATTTGGTTCGACCCTTACCACTGGAGCCATTCCGAATGGAAGGGTATTAACACAGAACTCACAGGTAGTGTTTGGTAAAAGGCCACAGAGCCATAGCCCCGAGCCTCATCAAAACAATGTTGTGACAATTCAAACGGTGGGCAGAGGTGTTAATCACAATGCGTGCGAGAAAAAATTGGGAAGCCTGAGACCATACTCAGGAGTGATGGTATCATGTAATACATATGCCACCTTGGCATTGGGTACATGCTAGGACAGAGTACTTTAACACATTGTGCGCGCATCCAAATTTAATTGCAAAGGTAGGTGATTTACAAGAATTGAAAAGCCAAAGTTTCCATGAAAGAAATATGGTCAATCATCAAACCAAAATTAATACAAAAATCAAATGCCAATTGATGGGGGTCTTTCATTCAAATAACCATAAGTTTCTTAGGCATTCTTAGAATCGAAACGATCATAAACAATGAGAGCAACATTTCCACAGCAAGAAATTCCAATTCTGTCATAAACAATATGTTTCCAATGAAATTTTTGAAATAGAATGATAACGATAGTTGTGAGTTTTCATTCTTTCAGTCATGAAAACTAATGTATGAATAGAATACAAGTAAAATGCGACGATTTACCACTGTCGTTTAGAGAAACGCTTATGAAGAGTAGTAAAATTTCATAGACCCTGTGTAGGCAGCCTTATAAAAGTTATAATTATATACTTGCTGCCAACACCATCTCACTTTCAAAATTAAAGGAGGATGAGTTTTTCTCTACCTCTTAGGTGACTATCTCCTTTATTGTTTCAGATACTGTTTTTTGGGATTTTTCTTTTTATTTTCTTTGTCCACAACATCTTTTGTAGCAGATTCTTTTTTGGGCTAACTTGAAGAGGGTATGTTACTATAATATTCTTTGGTGGGGTTTCCCTTTGGAGGATTTCCCTTTGGGGGGTTTGCAAGAAATTTCTAATTTCGAAGATTATATTGTCTTTGGAATTGCATGATGGCATTCTGCAACTCTGTTTGGTAATATTCTGCCTCTACTAACAAGATGTCATCATTTTCCTGCATGAATATTTCATTAGCATCCATGAACTGGTCATGTTCCTCTTTGGTCAAAAATACCTCAGTTTCATCACTATCATAGAAATTCATGTTGTCTTCAAAGTTGTCATCATAATTCTCATTAACATAGTTATTTTGAAAGGAGGTATTATTTGTTGACCCCCCTGATTTCCTTGATTCCCCTAATTTCTTTGATCTCCCTAATTCCCCTAATTTCTCTGATCTCTTTATCTGATTTGTGGGATTGCTGGTCTTCTATGATTTCTAGGTGGACCATTGGCCTGTTCTATGGTGTTAGGCTTGTTATATAAGGCCATTCTCTCCATAATTATCTCCATGGTTTTCAACATCATTTCAAACCTTTCTTCTGATGTTTGTGAGGTTGAAGGTTGAGCCTTCTCTTGAACTTTTTTTATGTCCCTTTCAGAGTCAGCTTTAATCTTTCCCAAGGCCATTAACTTCATTTCCACTTCTATTGCATCGTTCATCATGTCATCTAATGAGGTAGATATTCTTTCCCTCAACAACAAACCAAAATCACTTTCAAAGGAGTCATCATATCTGAGTTGAGCAACTTTAGGGGGGGGGTTTACCTCATTAGGAATTAGATTATAGAACTTTACAAATCTTGCTGAAAACTCATGCATTGTTTCATTAGGTGACCTCTTCATGTTTTTATACTGAGTTAACAACTTAAGGGGTTTTTTCTTGTCTCCCCACTTTGCAAGAAAACTAGTTTCAAAGGCCTCAAAATCTACGATACTAGCTGCTAGGAGGGATCTACACCACTTTCTCACTTCTCCTGGAAGACATTGTGCAAACAGCCTCATTTTTGCATATTCAAAATCTACTTCTCCTAAGTCTATAAAATCATTAAACCATTCTAGATGTTTATCGGCTGACAAACTGCCTTCAGCATCATATAGTTTGATTCTTCGATTATACTCATGGGGTAAATCATGTAATTGAGAAGGGAGTACAAGAGGAGAAAACCTAGCTGCCATGGCTATTGTGAGGGCTTGAAGTGGTTGTTGGTTTTGAGTGTGGATCACAAGAGGTCTTGTAGAATCAGCTAAAACTAAATCTTGGAACCTCTTCTCATTGAAGATGACCTCGCTCAAACAAGATTCATATTTAGTTCTGAACTGAGTTTGCTCAAATTTTACATCAAAATCAAGATCTTCAATGCTTGTTACTCCATCGTTGGGAAAGGATAGATATATATCTAAACGCAAAGTTGGGATTACTTTTCTTTCTTTTCTTTTGTGTACAAGATTTTAAAGATCAAACACGGGGATTGTAGCTTCTGGGTCTAGGTTTCTCCTGGTGTAAATTGTCTTGGGAGCCAGGATTTCTAGCTCAAAATGCTTGGTGCAACTGATCTCTTGGTAATGGAGTCGCCAGGGTAAAAATAGTCTCAGCCAATAAAGTGTTTGATTCACTGTCACCCTCAGGAATCAAATCTGAAGCTTTAAGTCGTTCTTTTCCCAAGGAAAGTTTAATTTTTCGATCCCCAACAACGGCACCAGAATGTTAACACTCTGTAAATGTGTTCGGCTGATAAACAAATGACAGAGGTAACTGTTTCAACCAACTTCAGAGCTGGGTACTAGCATGCTCAGCTCAGAGAGGGCTCTCTCATGTCACTTGAAGTTTCTTTAGCAATCGAAGTCTAGATTTAGTTTGTTGTTGGGGGATTTTTATAAATTTGCTGGCAAGGAAGGGGAGGGACACTTAGGGCTATGGAGTCGAAATTATGAAAGTGAATGAAAATAATGACTGGCCGGTAGAACTCTCCAGAGGATAAAGGCTAAATGAGGAAATGAATCTTAGTTATAAATTGTATTTATGTAGAGCGTAAGAAGAAGGAGAAAACAAGTAACTGCATCAGAGCATTACTGAAATGAATTTTGAATTAGTTAGGAAGAAAATTACACAGTTTAAATTGCTTAAGCCAAGAGCATCACAAGATGAATTATAATCTTTTGACTATCTAATTTAAAAAGAACAAAGTGCAAATGGAATTAAAGAACACAGTAAATACATACAAGGAGAGGAGACAAAACTCATATCAACACCATTAGAATCTTTTCATAGAGACTTCAAAAGATTCTACATGTGTATTCAATTCAACTCCAGAAAATTACAATTGAGTTCAGAACAACTAAAATGTACCCTTGCACTTCTGCAAACACTAATACATTTGGAACTTTTGATATTTATACAATTCGAGCTCCTTCAATTAGAAAACGTTTACAATAGATGAACTGAAATGTTTCAACTTCTAAAACCGATTATAATAATTTCAACTGATAGTCTCGGTATGTGAACCGACTTGTAATGATTAATCAAAAATGTTTCATAAACTAACAGTCGATTTCTCTAACTTCTCAACTTCTGTCTTTTCCATCTGTCCTTCTTTGGTCCTCTGTTGAATTTGCCAATTTGGTGACACTTGGGGGCTATTTGTTGGTTCCTGAAAAACTACATTTTGTCTTACCCAACCGCACTATATCCTTCCACTGCAAGTCATAAGGGATCTCGTAGTCCATGATTTCCTTGATTAGGATATACAGGTCAATGCAAGAGGCATAAGTCATGGTTGGAAGCCCAATCTTCACTATCTTGAAGTGATTCAAGATCCCAAAATCTGTGGTCAAATATTCTACCAGGGTGGCTGCTTTCAAGTTTTCCTCTAGGCTTTTAAACTTGGAGTGATCCATTCTGCATTGGGAAAGGTGAGAGTTGTACTCTTCCTGATCATATAATATTCCTTTTCCATCCCAAAATGGTGGGAGGCCTTTGATGAACAAATCTTCAAATAGATCCTTGAATTCCTGTATACTCTGTTCCATCTGTATGGATTTGGTTTGAAATGACTTAAGCAGGTTATGCTTGGAAATGACCCTTCTGGCCCAAATGATCAATGTAGTTCTATCTTTGACCCCGATGGTCTGAAGTTCTACAGTGGGGATGAAATTCAACAATTTTATAGAATTTTGGGCCCACTCTAATGGTTTCCTAGCTAAGGTCTCATTTACAATAGTGCATTTGCTTCTGGCTGTGATGGCCATGTTATCTTTGTCATTGATGAAGTTCAGGTACATCTTGAATTTGGCAGCTTCAACAGCAATAGAATCCCAAATGATGTGCTTATCTCCCTGCAATGGTCCTTTCCCTTTCAACCTTGTCTTCAACTTGTTTACTCTTTCCTACAAAGTTTGATTCTCCTTCTGGAACTGAGCCACCATTTCATCCTTTGTTTTCATTTCTTGTTGCAGCTTCTCTATATATTCATTTAGACCTTTGATCTCTCCCACCTTCAGGCTAACTTGGGACATAGCCTAGACAAGTCCTTCAGTGCTTGGCCTAGCTTCTATAGTAGAAGGTACGGTTACAGCCATGTTTGATGTTTTTGCCTGCCCTTGTGACCAGTTCACTTTTCCTTGTTCCAGTTGTAATACCCTGGCCTTGTAATTTAGCGCCTCTTGCCTAAATGATTCCTTCTCCTGTTCTAGAACAACCAGTTCTAGTGTTTGTGGATGTTCTGTGGAAGACATTTTTAGTCTTTTCTTCATGCTTTGAATCAACTTGTTTTTTTCTTCTAAGGAGGATTTCACTCCCTGAGGGCCTTCATATTCTAACCTCTTGACCTAAGTTTTCCAAGATCTGATGGATTCTTTCTCTTGCCTCAACTGCCATTCCAACTAAAGTGCATAAGTTGGAAGCCTTGAATTCTTTAGGCTTAGACCCAAGTAATATGAATACAACATGTCACTGGTATTCCTTTGGAATTTCACTTTGTAAGGAACACTAATGTTCTCATATTTCATCTTGATCTCGGAGACTTTATCTTCATCTGCAACCGCTATGTTGAAGGTCTTCTTTTCTATATCTCTTACCGTGAACAAAGAGGACTTATGTTGAGATATCCTTTCTACTTCAGGGATTAACTCCCTCATTTCATTCATATCCAAGTTCCCTTTCTCATCATATTGTTGTGTTAAATCTTCCTTAGATCGATAGGCTACTCCAGGTGCCTTATCAAAGATGTGCTTTTTACTGTTGAAATTTCTTGAGTTGCTTTCACTTTGGAGTTTCTTTCACTTTGGAGCTTGCTTCCTTTACCAACTTCTACATTGTTGGTGCCACTTTCCACCATGTCCATATTTACTTTTTCTTTAGGATCCTCATCCTCTAGATCCACTATATGTGGGGATTGTGTGATCTTCATCTTTTTAGGGACATCCTACTGACTACTGATGCCTGGGGCCTCTAAACTGCTTCTCTTGGTGTAAACACTTACTTTGGGGACTTTGAGTATCAACTTATGAGGAGTTTGTTGTGTCTGATTCTTTTGTAGGGTTGGCCCCTCTTGTTGTGTTTGAGAAGGCTGCAAGATGGCTTCCATATCAGCACAGGTTTCTAAATTAGCCAATTTGTCAAAACCTTCAACATATTCATGTCCATAAGGGGCATGTTTGTTTATCAACCTTCTGTTAGATATGACCTGATGTGGATTATAACTTCTCCCTTGTAGCTGTGCAAATCCAAACTCCATGAGTTTGGCCTGGATCTAAGATAAGAATGATCTAGTTTTTACAACAAAGGGTCCTATGATGAAAGGGAATTTGAGGTTAGATGCCTTGTGAAATTTCAGGAAATGTTCTATCTCTGAGATGATTCTTTGCCTAATAAACTCCAAGGAAAAAACTCTAGGCGTCAAAAAAATAGGCAGAATATAGGGGGCTTCTTGACAACTATATACCCAGATTATTGTAGAATGCATCAAAAACACCTAGTCCCCCACTCTTTTTTCTAGATTTGGCTGCAAATAACATTTCATGTCATCCAAGACTCTTGGCAGGATGGTATTGAAGATCAGGTTATAAACCCTGGACATGACCATGTTGATAAAGATGAGCATTGTGATTCTTTTACATTCATTTGATATCATTGTTGCTTCAAGGAACTCTATCTTGTTGGTCTCCAGGAAGGTCTTCAGTAGGTATGTGTAATATCTGAAATGTCTCAGTGACTGGAAATTCACTAGTTGCTTGTGTATATTATCAGCTATGAATCTATCAAAGCGGATGAAAACTGACTGACTGGACTCTGATTGGAAAAAAGTTAACAGAAAACCTAACATGACCTCTATCACATACTTGTCATTATCCAAACCTAAAATATGACTGAGTATGGAACAGACCCATTGGACTTCAATAACCATGATATTTACACTTATTGGCAAGGACAAACTCTTAGAAAAATGCTCTAGTTTGACAATCGTTTGCAAAAATAGGCCTTTGACTTCAGGGGGAAATTCCCTATAAACTATAATTACCTTTTCTTCTTCGAATGGTTCAGACACTTCTGAGGGGGACTCTATTATGCCGAGGGCATATCGAATTAACAAGTTATCTACTCTACATAGGACATATGACCCTAGTTTATTTAAGACGGCATTATCTTCGTGTGAGTATTGCTCTACGCACCAACCTATAAATTTCAGGAAAGGGAATGCGACCTCGATGGCATAAGGGAATATGGAGGCCTAGACTGTTTCGAGAAAGGGTATTTGTTTCCCTACATTGTATGACAGATTAGTTCTGGGTATGGATATGGGTGATATGTTTAATTCAATGTCGAAAACATCTGAATCTCTATCAATTAGGGCTTCTTCGTTTGATGTGAGATCTTGTTTTGCTACTGACATAATGACATGGTCCATGGAAACGATGAAAAATACTTGTGAATGAGCAGAAAACACATGAGTTTGGCACATTGTTGAAATTTAGTTCCAATGGAGCGGTTGTGCCAACTTCCAACGTTCATGTGATTTGAAAAATGATAAAATAACAATTAGCGTGCCCCTTTTTATACTTTTTGATTTCGGGGGCAAGGGGAAATAGTTTGGGGAAAACCGCTTATCACCTCGAAATGCACCCAGTGGTGCCACGTGGTCTTGAGCAGAAAATACAGTTTTCTTTTTGGCCTGCTTTCAAGAATTATCTCCCGCACAAGTTCTCCACCCGAAACTATCCCTGACCATTGATCTGTGGCACTCACGATATGTGACCTACTGAGTCCCATCAAATCCGCATTGTTGCTAGCTTTAGCCTCCCCCCACTATATTTGGCCTTGTCCTCCAGTTTATCACACTTCCGCATTAGTCTAGCACCTCTCTAAGTCTTGGAAACTAGATTTATCTCAGAAATTGTTATAGTGATAACAGGTCCCAAGGGGGAAATTAATTATGGGTATTAATTCAACCCATTTTTCTTGAATTTAATTATTAGTGGTGATAAATTATAATTTATGTTGAGTGTATGATATCCCAATCATTAAACTCATGTAAGAGGGTGGGTGTGAGAATCATATCCCATAGTTATTGAAGAGCATGGGACTGAGTACAATTAGTTTTGAAAAGAGTGCAAGTCAAACATGTAAGCCAAAATAGAGAAAATTTGTATGGGCAGCTACAGGCAGTTTTTACACATTGATTTTTGGCATGAACAACAAGTAGAGAGATAGAAAAATAGGATGGGAGGTAGATTAATAAAGATAAGAGAATTCTGGAGCATGCAGAAGCATTTTTAGAGCACTTTGGAGCTTAAGAATGAAGAACCAAGTTGTCAATCCTAAAGAGTGAAGTCTGTGTGAGTTGCATTGTAACAACAAGTGTTTTTTGTTGTTGCTGGTAGTTTTCCTGGCAATGAGATCACTTGAGTTCCCAGTACAGAGATTCCTACTTAACTATGCCAGAGAGACCTTGATAAATGAATGGGACGCCTAATGGATGTAGAGCAATGAAGGGGTATATTCTTTGGGTTGGGTAGGTCAAGAGGAAGAGAGTTGGAGGAAACTCAGGATAGTTGTAGGAGAATACCAGTGGGTTGTGGGATATTGGGTTGTGAGATGACTATGAGAGACATCATTTTCTTGTGGATTCCTAGCCCCCACTCTGGGGTGACCTATTGTTGATATTTGGAACAACGAGAGTATGGTTTGGAAGAACGTCCTTCCCAAGAAGTTGGTTGCACAACTATTTTAAAATATAAGTGTTTATATGATTCCTTGCGTTAATTTATGAGTTTAATTGTTGTGCATTTTACTCTATGCATGAGAATGAATTATATGCTATTGTGGTGAAATTTGTGAGCTGCATTTACATGTTTGGATAGTATGGGAAATTGCATGAGCTTGCATATCACGTAGTTCATAGTTCCAGATTTAAATGCATATGTTAATGGGTTTTAGTAGTAATGGTAAAAGTTTCTCACATGTTTCTTGAATCATCGCGCACGGGGAATAGTTGTTGTGCGTAGTAAAAACGTTGTTGTGTGAACAGGTTATCTCAGTGAGGATGCGACCATCATATGAATTTAGAATATTGTGGATGTATTTAATTATTTAGTATCTAAAAAAGGTTAAATTTGTAAGTAAATTGTAGTCGGTAAGCTACAGGAATTTAGTTAATTGAAAAAAATTTGTATTTATGTGTATTTTCCACAAGTAATGTTCCTCGGTTAAGTTGGGGGGGCATTACATATTTATCATTATATGATTTGATCCTGCTTTTCCCAAGCCTGCTTCATTTTCCATTCTGAGTTGTTCTAGTAGATCTTTGGTTGCTCTCCATAACTTCCTGCTAGCTTGATCTACCTTCATTTGAGTATTCTCCATGTTATTGAGAATGGATTTCCCTATGTCGAGTAATATTTGGTATTTAATCTTCTACTTGGATGTATACATTGGAAAACTGCTAGGAGAATTGTCATGAACATCTTTCCATTGGACAATATGGTCATATGCGTTTTGAACTTTTTGATATTTTTCTTTTATGGCATTCATTTGTTGAACTACTTTCATGTGGTCTAACCAATTATTTTGAATTTTGTGCAATAAGAGAAAGAATGTTTTTTTCATATCTCTTAGTGTTTCATTTTCCCTGATGGCTTCTTCTCTAATTATTTCTAGGACCTCTATTTTTGTCTTGCTTTGTTATACAATCTTCTCCAGAAGATGATAATTTTGTTGCAATTTTCAGACTTGTTCTTCAATCTTTTCATTATATGCATTGATTTCTAATTGTTCACCTTTGAGCCTTGCAACTTCTTGATCATGCGTGGCTTTGAGTGTTTTTTGTTTATTCATGGTGCATATTTTGGTTTAGATTTATCTTCTTCTAAAATTCTGTTTTCAAGTCCCTTTCTTGAAGCCGCAATTATTTCTCTAGTTCTTCTCTACGCACTTGTTATGTTTTCATGGCTTCTTTCCCAAATTCACAGGCCACATTCTCTTTGATTGTGTCAATGGAAACTTCTAGTTCAACTATTCTCACTTTTGTTGTGTCCAGAGCTTCTGCAAATTCATATACTGACATAACAATTGCACTAGCAAAGGCATTGCGTGTTGAGGTTGCTTGTATTGTGTTATCTTTGGGGTCTGGTCCTTCTTTCCTCTTGATAACTCGTTCAATTGTTCCATGACTTGTTTCATCTCCTTCTATCTTCCTCTTGGTCATCCTCTTTTCAATGGCCTTGGTTTTGTGGATATAATAATAGTTACCTACAACAACAACTGCACCTTCAATTCCAAGTCCTACAGATGTGACTGAAAGACTTCCTGGGATGGATGCTAGTGGAGTAAATTCTTCCAATGGAACATTGAGTATGCTTGTGTCAGGATTTATTGTCACCACCATGCTATATTGCTCAAGTCCATTCTCCCAGGATTTGGCATCATTTATTTTCTCTTCATATTCTTTCTTTTTTCTTTATTCCTCTGATTGTCTTGCATCTTCCACTTCTTTCTTCTTAAGATCTATATATGTTGACTTTTCCCCATTATTTCCTTCAGAGGATGGCTCTTCACCTTTGTTCTTTTTTAACTCATTTTTTTTTCTTAGCCTCGACCTTCTTTTTCTGTTGATATCTCTTTTCGGCTTCCTTGGATTTTCTTGCTCTTTCTTCTTCCTTGAGTTTCTTTTCACATTCTTGAGCCTCCAGTATTTCTTTGTCCTTTTGGAGTAAGGATTTGAACTGTTCTATCATCAACATCCTCTATTCTTCTTACTCTTTCTGAATATTTTCTCAGGATGTTTCAATAGTAAGTCTGCCTATCGCATTTTCAAAATGCAAGGCTCCCTTGAAGATATCTTCTACAAAATTGACTTCATGCATTACATGTGGTGCTAACTTGACATCCCTCATATGGTCATACACCATATTTTGAGGGTCATGCCCTTTCTGGTTTGTAACACATAGACATAATTCCTTAAGGGTTTCATCCTCCTTTTCAGCTTGTTTTTTATTCAGCAAAGAGAATTGGCCAACATGGAGAGGGAAAGTGGGAAGTATCTTCTTTTTTTATCTGATAAGTAGGCAGTGGATACTTTTTCTACTGTCTAGTACGCTATTTCTCTTGCCAAAAATTTATCGTGGACATATTTGGGTAACAAATGCGGTGGTCCTATGGCCCCAAATATCCTTATGAAGGTATAATATGTTTTTATGTTCCAGTCCCTTATTCCTCACAGGGGTTTAATAGCCCCTGGGGATATTTTGTGCGGGTGAACACCAAATATGGCCTTGTGCATGGGAGTGAGGAAGTAATCACACAGGCCGTAGAAATCTTCTTTACAATTAACTTCCGACAACTGAGAACAATAAACATGAATTGGGCTCTGATCTGTGCTCCAAGCCCAATTAAATGCAGGAAATATGTTGGTTATGCAAACTCCATCTATAAGGTAGGTCGTCGTATAAAAACCAAGATTTTTCATACCTCTAGGATCCCAAACTCGATTTGCGATGTTGAACGATAGAATACTAGCCCAAGTGAATGCTTTTGCAGTCTTTTCCACTGTGTATGCTATCGAAAACCATTGCATCCTAAAGTGAGTGTTGGTCTCCTCACCATAGATTCTGCAAATCATTGCATTTAATATCTTGTAGGGGTCTTCTAGATATTGTTCCAGGACATATCTCTCTCCTTTCTTCAATAGTCATTCTTCATCAATGAACCAATCCTCCATGAGAGTTTCAAAGTCATTGTGATCGACCCTGAATTTGTCTAGGAATGATTCATCCAATGCAACAGTGGGTTCCAGGGTTTTATATCGAACATTGATGTCTTCTGTCTTGAGAGATGCAATCGAAACACCTGAAGCATTTACTATCAACCATGTATCCCTTTGCATATATGAAAAACACCATTTTGCAGCATCGTTGCAAGAGAAAATTTATGGGTGGGAATCCATAGTGTGAATACCTTTTTTGTGGATATTTTAGTACTCATCGATGTCTTCATCGTCGGACGAGAAATCCTCATTCTGGAACATGTCGTGAATTTCATATTAGTTGGAATGAAAATCTCTTCCATCATTTTTTTTCATGTAAGAAATATTAAGAGAGTCTAGTCCATGAACAGGAGCGGGAACAACAACTATTTGGGATTTCCCCTTCCTTGTTTGCATTTGAGACATTTTGTTGCATGTTCAATTCATGACATCAAATGACATTAATTCAGTATCAAACTGTTACAGAGAGTAGTGATACCTAATAATAATCTGCAAAATACTTACTTGTTACTCCGAAGACTATATCCCAAAGCACAAATTACCCAGCTTTTGCAGCAGCATCATCGATGTGTTTCTCTTGGTATTACAGTCAATTAAGGTCGATTACTTCTAAACAAGATTATAATATTTCCCAAATTACCCGAACATTGTGTAATTAATGTAAAATGCATTACAGTTCCAACTTCGTTAGAGTTGTACGATATGCCATAAATATATCTCGTATACAACTAAGTGGTTATGATCATTGTCATATCATCAAGGAGGTGGATTTAATAAGCAGAGAGGTTCCATGATATCATCATCAACAGATTCTAAAAATGAGGCTTAGTCGGAAAGGCAATTCCCCGATGACAACATACTTGCATTATTGAGTATTCTCGAAAAAAAGTGTTGAAGGATTTCAACGAGATTATGGGATTTACAATTGGGCCACTTAGGAAAAACCTTTCCCTTTCATTTTGCTCCTTCATATAAATAGCTTACGTGTAAGGTCAAAGAAAGGGGTAAATTTTAACAGTTGAGATGTAGTCATTGAGTGATAGATAGATCTGGGTTGTCGAATGGTTCCAAGGTTAGGTCGTCAACAATTTGTTTTGAGTGATATCATCATCGACAGATTCCATACGAGGAAGAGAGGTAAACTGATGATGTCCTCCGACGATGAAATATTTTTCTAAAAATCGTAAGCTAAAGGGAGATTGCCATGTGTGAACCTAAAGTCTAGTGAAAGTTATACAAGTGTCATAATGTAGGGACGAAAAGGTTGGGGCCCAACTGGAATATAGTACATTATGATAACCCGGATAAATTCAAAACCAATCACAATTGGCCACTTGTGTAGTGACATGACTCTTAATGTACGATTATTGTCATCAACGTCAACAAACAACTCATGAAGGATTTCTTTCCACGGTAGTTCACCGACGACAGCGTTGTAAGGGTGTCGTCATCGGAATTTTTAGATTTGAAAACATTGAAGAGTTGGAGGCCAAGCGTCGACGATACGTGATCGAGGTCATGTGGATAGGACTGGGAGGTTGTGTAGCTGAAACGGTCTTAGAATGCATTAAGGTATTGGGGAGAAGCAGGGCCTAGCTCGTCTTTGTGCTAGACTAAGGACTAATCTCCTTTTGACAGCAGCATAACCATCCAGGTGATCGATATTTGTCATCAAGATAAAAGCTAACTCATAATGAACCAACCCTTAAAGCGATTTTCCGGCGACGACGTTGTTAAAGTGTTGTCACCAGAACTTTCACATTTGAGAACATCAGGATGTCGGAGGATAAGTGCCGATGATATCATTTGAGATCACACGAGTAAGAAGGTGAGGGGCTAAGTAATTGTATGTGGTTCCAACTGTAAACAAGTTTCAAAGCTGTTTGGAGAAATGTAGAAAAGGTCTATTATGATGGATTTGAGTAACAATGGTAGATTATGTATCAAATTCATTTTGACATCTATATATAAGCATCAATCTCAAAAGTGAATAACCATGAAGGAAAAAAAATTAGTATCTTGCAAAATTTTGATAGTATGGATACCCACTAAAACTCGAGAGCTTTAGTGCGCTCTTGTGTATATCACAACAAGTAGTAGTATGGGTACCCACTAACACTCGAGAGCTTTATTGGACTGTTGTGTATGTCACAAGAAGTAGTCTTTTGAAACTTACACACTTGATTAAATTGATTAAAGCATACTCACCACCCTCTACAATATGAACTATGTAGGACTTTATATATATTACATGATTGTTACATTTCTTTCATTTGAAAAGGAATATGGAAAAAGTGTTAAGGCTTAAAGCTTATAAATATGTACGTGGCTAATGCCCCTAAATCAGTGTTTCACTCACAACCTGGAAACATTTTGTAAAGGTTCAGAGATTTTTATTCAACTCAAATATCCTTTTACAACAGTTTTGAAAAAGAATTGGAAAATAAGAAAACATAATGCCATGTATGAGACGTGGTACTCCACTCCACTCTATTTTCCATGTATGAGACGTTGCACTCCACTCCACTTTATTTTCTAGGAGTGGTACTCCACTCAATATTGAATTTTGAATCCCAACAATCCTAGAGAGGGGTGGAAGATTCTAATCCTCCACCTGCATCTGAACGTGAATGGCCATCATGGGAAACATTGATGTATACTTGGGATTTGCCTGGCTTTATCGATCATGAACAAATTCTTGCCATAAATTCTGTTCTATTGATGTTGTATATACAGCTGATACCCATCAATGGCCGACTGCAGCTTGCGACACTTATAAGCTGTTGTGAGTTGTTCACGCGGCACAAGTGTTGACTTCACGCTTCGTCCGGTCACATTGACGGTGGAAGTGCGACACCCTGAAGCTGTGGTTATGCTAACAGAATCGATAGTCAGAACCGCTGGCGAAAACGAATAAATTAATCTACCGACGAGGAAATTAATTTCCTAATCTTGTAGGTTCCACCTCAGTGATAAAAATATGGTAGAAACGTAAGGAATGATTAGTATTTTGTCATATTTCAGGTTAAATTAATCACCGAATGATGTTTGTAAAAGTTTTATTTATTCTGAATCGATTTAGATTGTCCAAAATTTTGTCAGACTTTCCAATAAATCTGAACTCTAACTTTTTAGCTTACGGTTTCAGACCATTGAAAAACAATTTGCTACAGAATTAAACTGCTCCCATTCTTTTCTGTTTCTTTGACTTCGCGTAAAGCCTGACGACTGCAGGAGAGTAGTTGGGATTCGACGCACTGGAACGGTATTGACGCCAACATTCATATTCTTTCAAAAGCGTCTTATTTGTACGAAGGACACAATACCAAGATTAAATGTAGCCTTAAGGGTTAGCTTAAGTGGTTATAAGTGCTTAGTAAAGTTATTTTCGAAATAAGATGTCATGAAAAAGAGGTTATGGATTCAAATCGTTATTTTCGAAAGATGATGTCATGGAAAGAAGATTATGGGTTCAAATCTTTGTCTTTTAGGATTAGACACCATAATCAGGATGGACAATTTATCCATTTACCATCCACGAAATAGAGAAGTACTAGAAGATTTTCAGCTAATTCTTACATTTTAAAAAAGCAAAAAAAAAAGAAACAATAAATGTTTAAATAAGCCGTTATTAATAAAACTTGTAGGGCAAGAGTGGTGTGAAGGGAATTACAAGTCAAATGTCCGACTGCAAATAAATCTCACCTACTTCTTAGAGAATTTTTGTCAACTCTAATAAGCCATTGTTAATGTGACTTGTAGCCCAAGAATCTTTGGAAGGCGATTAGAAGTCAAATATATCATTGCAAATAAAGAATGAACGAGGTGGGTTGCATATTAAAGTTCATTCAAGATCTCACCAACTTCCTTAAGAATTTTCGTCGGGTGGGAAGTTTTGTCCAGGGATTTCTAAATGACGGTGGAGTTTTCCTTGAAATGAGGTTTTCTATAGAAGAAACTTTTCTATAGAAGAAACAAGGGATTTCTATGTCCATTCATCGTATAAGTGTGCCCTTACTGCTCTGAGAACAAAACTTCTTTTAGGACAAAGATGGATCTTTGAATAACACAAGAACTGCTTCAATTTTGATATCACAACAACCCAAAAATGGCGTAAAAGGGAATCCATTTGAACTAGGAAAGAAGAGCTAGGAGAGACATTGGACTTGAACGGAATGGTGGAATGAATTGTTCAAAAGATTAAAAGCAATTTTAGCGAAATGCACAAGAGAACATGAGGAGAAATGTTTCCCATGGAAAGGTTTATATATAAGTTATTTCAAAATAAGAGACTAGAGTTAATGATTTGGAATAGATCACTGTATAATTTATCATCTATCTTGGTGTTTTTTTGGTAGAAAAATTGTAAGAATTTGTTTCCAGAGTCCATTTTAGGGTAGGTCTCAATTTGGTGAATTGGGGTTTAGAAACTTCCAAAGCTAGTTCGAGGTATCAAATAATACTTTTTAGGGGAAAACATTTGTGAGTTTACTCACAACCCTTCGATGTTGTTCAACACACCGAAAGCTTTCCAACTATGCAAAAGTCACCTCAATCAGATTTTCTTTGTGGAAGTTATGCTTCCTACATGTTGACCTACCCAATTGACCACCATGTTACCAAGTGGATTCCATGTCAGTCCCCATTACTCACACATGTGGAATTTCTAAAAGTTTCTGGTGATACCAAAACCTTAACCCTAACCTTAAATGGCTATCAAACTATGTTAAGCATTGAGCTACTAGGAAAGGAAAGGGTTCCACACTTTTGGTATTGTTATTGTTCCACGGTTGAAAAGAGCATCTACGAGTGCAATAGTGAAGCATAATAGAGGAGGTACAAGATTCTATAGCAACCATTCATGCCACACTATCTAGGGAAACTCCGTAGTGAGTTCCCCTTCATTTCTACTTGCATTTCATAACTAATAAAATAAGAGTAGAGCAGAGGTTTCACCTTCTAGTTGGGTTTTCCCCTGTATTGGGCTTCCTAGGTCACATCTTGATCTAGGTGGATCTCGGTGGCCATCCACCTTTTCCATTAAATCAACGTTTCAAGCATATGGTTTTGATAAACCATGATATTCACCCTTTTGATGAGGAATGGAATGTAATTACAGACATCATGTAATGATTTCATAGTGGCCTTATGTACATGATTATAGCATATCGTTAATGCATCGGATCCCATTAGAACTTCCCTGTTAGTTTGTGTTCTACAATGTTTTTTTGTCTTATTCATTAATAGAAGTTCTTGGCTATATTTTTGTGTATTTCATTTTTATATCTCCGTTATATTTATTCCTTCATGTCATT
>JZKD02S2065778.1:23763-35790 GCA_000966675.3 Picea glauca
ATATATATATATATATAGAGAGAGAGAGAGAGAGAGAGAGAGAGAGAGAGAGAGAGAGAGAGAGATTTCATGGCATTTTTTTTTATCTTCATCTCATTGTTTCTGCATTTTATGTTGATGAATGTATGAATTTCAATGTGTATGAATTTTATGTGTATAAGTGTATGATTTTTTTCTAAAGTGATTATAAATAATTGTGTTATTCATTAACGAATCTCTTATGGTGGAAAAGTTTTCTAAGTGCTAAATCCATAAGCAATGAATGGTTCTCATTGCCTAAATTTATGGGTAGGGCATATATTTCCTTCAACATTGGTAAAGTTAAACTAATTTCCAATGCACTAGACACACTTGGGTGCACTTGTTGGACGCAAATGGTTGGTGGACAATGCACCAAAACACTCAAAGTTTATGTATGACACTTGATTCCATCTTAAAGTACTACTTTCAAGAAAATTATCATATAGAAAAGAGGATGTCTCAAAATTACTAAAACATCATCATCATCATCATCATCATCATCATCATATATATATATATATATATATATATATATATGAACTTATTAAAAATATATATTGCAAACTTGTAAGCGAACAAACTTATAAGATCCAGTCCATGAATCATAAATATAATAATTTTCAAACTTTACAGTTAGTAGTGACAATTCTTGATCTTATAAAAATGGTTTTTTTAAAATGACAAATAAACTCAAGTTCATGAGCCATAAATATATTTATTTTCTATATATAGTACTCGTTACTTTACTTAAAGACCCCAAAACTAGTAAAATTTAACAAAACATTTAATTAGTTGTATACACTAAAGAAATTTTGAGGAAAGAAGTGTGACTTACCTAAATGGTGTTGAAAATCATACTAAAGGAAAGAAATACTGCACATATGGGTAGTGCATGAAGCTCCAAAGTTTCACATTTCAATTCACATGTTTAAACAAATCACACAACTATGATCATCGTAAACATATAAAAATAAAAATAATATCCCGCAACACATAAATAGGTCCAAATGTATACATATCAAATGTCTATATCATTCTAACTAAACCCAACAAATACTAAACAATGAATCACTAAGATAAGTAAAAATCAAAGTTCTAACCTTCTAAGGCCAAAATATAGGTTGTTATATTTACAAATCCCTAGAACACCACTATGATAAAAAATAGACTAATCCCTCCTAGCATGTCTTGTCATGTAGCTTCCCATTTTAACCTATATAACAATAAATATAATTTTTCATAACATTATGCAAGGAAAAATTCAAATCAAAATGTGGATTGCAATGAAGAAGAATAACAAAAAAGAAACCTTTCTCATTCCAAAAAATAAAAAACATTTTTTTTAGGGACATATGACTTAACTTTATATGACATTTTAATTCTAGGTGAAAACGTTTGCATGCCTTGCCAAGCCATGACATACTTTTCCTTTCTTTGATCTTCCATGCCATGGCGTACCTTGCCTTGCCAATCCATGTCATGCCTTGCCATGTCATTCCATTGCATGCCTTTCCTCGCCATGTCATGATTTACCTTGCCATGCCTTGGGATGTCTTTCCATGCCATGCCATGCCTCTCCTTCCCATGCCATGTTATTATTTACCTTTCCTTGCCATGCCATGCCATTCCATGTCATGCCTTGCCTTGCCATTGCATTCCTTTCCTTGTCATGCAATTGCATGCATTTCCTTTCCATGGCATGCCATACCTTGCCTTTCCATGCCTTTCCTTGCCAAGCCATGCCATGCCTTTCCTTTCCTTGAGTTGTCATGCCATGTCATGCCATGTCGTGCCTTGCCTTGCCAAGACATGTCATGCCATTGCATTCCTTTCCTATCCATGGAATGCCTTGCCTTGTCATTCCTTGCCATTCCTTTCCATGTCATGTCATGACATGTCTTTCCTTTCCATTTCATGCCATGCCTTTCCTTTCCTTGCCATGCTTTGCATTTCCATGCCATGCCTTGCCTTTCCATGTCATGCCTTGCTATGAATTTCCATGCCTTGCCTTTCCATGCCATGCCTTTCCAAGCCATGGCATGGCATGCCTTGCCTTGCCATGAAATTCCATTGCATGCCTTGCCTAGCCATGTTATGCCATAGAACACCTTGCCTTTCCATGCCTTTCCATTTCATGCATTTCCTTGCCATTCCATGCCATGCCTTGCCTTGCCATGCCATTCCTTTCCATGCCATGCCATGCCATGTCTTTTCTTTCCTTTCCTTTCCATAACATTCCATGCCATGCCTTTCCAAGCCATGTTGTGCTATGCCTTGCCTTGCCATGACATACCATTGCATTCCTTTAATTTTCATGCCATGCCATGGAATGTATTGCCTTGCCACATCATGCCATTCCATTCCATGTCTTGCCTTGCCATACCATGCCATGGAATGCCTTGTATTTCCTTGCCTTTCCTTGCCAAGTCATGCCTTGCCTTGCCATGACATGCCTTTCCTTGCCATGACATGCATTTCTAAGACATACCATTGCATGTCATTGACATGTCATACCTTGTCATTCCATGCCTTGTCGTGCCATTCCTTTCCATGCCATGCCTTTTCTTGCCATGCCTTTCCTTTCCATGCCATGCCTTGTCATGCCATGCCATACCATGACTTTCCAAGACATGTCATGGCATGCCTTGCCTTGTCAAGCCATGTCATGGCATGCCTTGCCTTGTCAAGCCATGTCATGGCATGCCTTGCCTTGCCATGACATGCCTTTCCTTGACATGACATGCCTTGCCAAGCCATACCATGGCATGCCATTTTCATGCCTTGTGAAGCCAATAAATAATATTAACTAAGTTCAAACATGTCAATGGGAAGTACCAAACACCACAAATCAATAAGGAAACTATATTTGTTAGAAAACATGTGATTAATATGTTTAACTTCAACAATATGACAAGTTACAACAGGACAAATATAACATCCCTTAAAAAAAGTAGTCATGTAATGAAAGGGGGCTGAAAATGCAAGCCTAAACTAGGGTTTAGATAAAAACAATGCCTTTTGAAATGGAATATGGAACATAACAACCCTAGAATATTCAAGACATCAAGCCCCTAAAGGGATGAAAATTATGAAAAAAATGTAATAAAAGGTGTCAAGGTGTATTCTAAGTGTGGAGGATGACAATTAAACCCTAGACGCCAAGTTAACAAGGTTGTAAATTGAGGGTTTCAATACAATATTAATTCAAGAAGAATACAAGATAACATGCAATATCACCACTTTAATAAAACATTTATTTAATACATTCAATAAATAACTATCAACGATTTAGAAAGAACACTCACTAGATAAATCAATGATCATCCATGAATTCCTAACTATAAAATCATCCACGAAACCTGAAACATGGATCTAAGGTATCTTCATAGTTTTGAAACATGTATTATCATAATTATTAGGATTTAAATAGAAAGGGATGTCACTAAATAGGTTTATTTTCCATCCTTATGGTGTAGTCTCATTATACTATTGATCCTTAATTCCCCGCCTTCACATGCCTTGCCATTGCATTCCTTGCATTGCCTTTCCTTTCCATGCCATGCATTTCCTTGCCTTGCCATGCCATGCCATGCTTTTCCATGCCTTGCCTTTGCATGTCTTTCCATTCCATTCCTTTCATTTCCTTTCCTTGCAATGACATTCATTGTCTTTCTTGGCCATGTCATGTCATTCCTTCCTTGAATTATCTTGCCTTGCCATGCCATGCCTTTCCTTGCCTTTCCATGACATGCCATGCCTTTCCATGCCATATCTTGCATTTCCTTTCCTTTTCATTCCATGCATTGCCTTTCTTTTCCATCCCATCCCATGCCATGCCATTCCTTTCCTTGCTATGCCATGCAATGTCATGCCTTGCCATGCCATGCCTTGAATTCCCTTTCCTTTACATTCCATGCATCGCCTTTTCTTTCCATGCCATGTCATGCCATGCCTTGCCTTGCCATTTCATGCCTTTCCTTTCCATGCCATGCCATGCCTTTCCTTTCATTCACTTGCATTTCCTTTCCACACAATGCCATGTCATGCCTTACCTTGCCATGGCATGGAAATGCAAGGCAAGGCAAGGCATGGCATGGAAAAACAAGGCATGGCTTGGAAAGGCAAGGCATGTCATGGCACTTCAAGGCCTTATTGATCCATTGCATGCCTTTACATGCCTTGCCATGCCATGCCTTACCTTACCTTGTCATGCCATGCCTTGCCTTTCCATGCCACACCTTGCCTTTCTATGCCATGCCATGCCATGCCATGCCATCCTATGCCATGAATTTCCTTGCCTTCCCATGCCATGCCATACCATTCTATTCATTTCCTTTCCTTTCCATGCCATTCCATGCCTTGCCTTTCCATGCCATGCCATGCCATTCCTTGCCTTTCCTTTCCATGCCTTTCCTTTCCATGCCATGACTTGACTTACCTTTCCATGTCATGCCATGCCTTTCCTCACCTTTCCTTTCCTTGCCATGCCACGCCTTGCCTTTCCATTCCATACCATGCCTTGCATTTCCTTGCCTTTCCATGTCATGCATTTCCTTTCCTTTACATGCCATGCAATTCCATGCCATGCCATGTCGTGCAATGCCTTGCCTTGCCCTGCCTTTCCATGCCATGCCATGCCATGCCTTGTCTTTACATGCAATGCCTTGCCTTTCTTTGCCATGCCATGCCTTGTCTTTTCATGAAATTCCTTGCCTTTCCTTGCCATGTCATGCCATGCCTTAAATTTCCATGCCATGTCATGCCTTGAATTTCCATGCCATGTCATGCCTTGAATTTCCATGCCATGCATTGCCTTTCCTTCACTTTCCATGCCATGCCATGCCATGCCATGCCTTGCCTTGCCTTTTCATGTCATGCCTTGACTTGCCTTGTCATTCCATGCCATGCCATGCCTTTCCTTTCCATGCCATGCCATTCCATGTCATGTCTTGCCATGCCTTGTCTTTCCATTCCATGCCTTTCATTTCCTTGTCATGCCTTGCCTTTCCATGCCATGCCTTGCCATGCCATGCCATGCCTTGCATGCCTTTCCATTCCATACCTTGCCTTTCCATGCCATGCCTTGCCTTTCCATGCCTTGGATTTCCTTGCCATGCCATGTGTTTCATTGCCTTGCCATGTCATGCATTGAATTTACTTGGCTAACCACAATTCATTGAAAATGTACTTTCATTATGATATTCATAAAAATAATTGTTTGTAAAAATATAGTTATTTTCATCGTTTGAGAGAACTTGTTATCAAATTAATTTAATAAAAAATATGTGGAATTCATGTATCATACATTTTTTCTTGCCTAAAAAAATAATTCTTGTACTAAATGAACAAGTTTAATATGTAAAAATTACAATAAAAAGATTCATTAAGCATGTAATTCTACAACTTGTTATCCCATCTATCTTAGATAAAAAATACTTGCATGAGAATTTCAATGTCATAACATAATATCTCCTTATTCATATGTCTAAGGTATATTCATAGTTGTGAAACATGGATTATCATAATTAGTAGGATTTACATAGACCTAGACCTGGACCTTGCCTTTCTATTCCATGTCTGGATTTTCTTAGCCTTGTCATGTCTCTCCTTGGTTGCCTTGCCTTGGCTTGCTTTGCCTTGCCTTGCTTTTCCTTTCCTTGCCTTTCTTTGCCTTTCCTTTCCTTTCCTTGAATTTCCATACCAACATGTCTCTGAATGGCTTGAGGAGGCGAGTTGCAACTCACGATAAAACTCAAACTGAGAATCAGATGGATGAACTGTCAGTTGCATTGGATCTAGGGCATTGGGTTTCAGCTAGTGGGGCCCCTCCACTGTCATTCCAATGACCGGAAAATCATTTGTTAGAGGATCTCGAACACTAGGGTTTTTCTCAATGAGGTATAGTGAAATTTCTGAATAAGAGGTCAATTTTCAAGAACATTGTGTTGGGCGATTGTGGGTTGCATGGCCATGTGGGCATTGGAAAAATAGAATTGAGGGATCTTACATAACTCCATTATGATGCTCGGTTTGGATTTTATACCCCTGGACCAAATTGTCAACATGTCTCTAAATGGCTTAAGGAGGTGAGTTGCAACTCATGATAAAACTCAAACCAGGACTCAGATGCAAGAACCATTAGTTGCATTAGATCTGGATCCCCAGTTTTCAACTAGTGCCCCCCCTCCAATGTCATTTTGTTGACCGAAAGATTGTTTGTTAGAGGATATAAAACACTAGGGTTTTTCTCAATGGGGCATAGTGAAATTTCTGAAAAAAGGGGTCTATTTTCAAGAACACTGTGTCGGGAGATTTTGGCTAGCATGGTCACGTGGGCCTTAGCCAAATAGACTTGCATGAGCTTATAGAACTCCATTATTATGCTCGGTTTGGATTTTTTTTCCCTTGGACCAAATTGGTGACATGTCCCTGAATGGCTTGAGGAGGCGAGTTGCAACTCACGATAAAAATCAAACCGATACTCAGATGGATGAATCGTCAATTGCATTGGATACGAAGCACCAAGTTTCATCTATTGGGGCCACTCGACTATCATTATGTTGACCAAAAACCCATTTGTTGGAGGATCTTCAACACTAGGGTTTTTCTCAATGAGACAATGAAATTTATGAACAAGAAGTCGATTTTCAGGAACACAGTGTCAAGCGATTTTGGGTAGTGTGGTCCCATGGAACTTGGCAAAAAAGACTTGCAGGAGCTTACATAACTATGTTATACAACTTGGTTTGGATTTTATGCACCTGGACCAAATTTGTGACATGTCCCTGAATGGATTAAGGAGTTGAGTTGCAACTCACGATAAAACTCAAACCAGGACTCGAATGGATGAATCGCCAATTGTATTATATCCAGAGCACCAATTTTTAGCTAGTGGGGCCCCTCTGCTATCATTCTGTTGACCAGAAAACAATTTGTTGGAGTATCTCTGACACTAGGTGTTACACATAAAAATGCCACACTCATGTACCTCACCCTAAGTGTCGCAAGTGTCATAAAAGTGTCATATGCGCCTTTCTAAGTGTTTCATACACCTTGAAACCATGAAAGAACATTTATCACAATCCCTAGTCCATGAGGAGGAAAAATATATTATATGAAGGTCAAAATACTATGTGCACATGAATTATTTATTAATATTCATAAAAAGGAAATTAATTTTGTGTGAGAATCCACCTCACATTTAGTTTTCTAATCTCAAGGAGAGGTTGAGAATCTCATGGATTGTTGAGATATTTTCTCAAACCAAAATCTTAATTTGGTCGATCTTGAGAGATATTTCCTCCTTAAAATCCTTGAGAGATATTTTCTCCCTAAAATCCTTGAGATATATTTTCTCCCTAAAAATATTAGAGATCCCATTTTAGTGGATCTAGTGAGTGATCTTCTCCATGGTGTTTAAACCTCCAAATCCTATATAATGAGGGATTTCCATGGTGAAAAAGAGAATCTTTCATGTATCAAACCTTTGATTTTGGAAGAGGCAGAGAGAAAAAACCAGCAAATATTTTTTATTTTGATTGTGGATCTTTCAAGCAAGGGTTGGACGAGGAGCACTTGGAGACGTTGATGCAACATCATCTGAAGATTGTAAGTTTCCTTTTGAAGTTATCATCAATATAATTGGCATATTTCCTTCTAGTATGTGTTTACATGTACTTGATTGTGCTTGTATTAATCTTCATAGATCGATTGATTTTGTCTAATCCATTAGAGTAGGGGATAGTCCTTTGTGTCTTGTTTTCCATTGCAAGTATTGTTTGGAACTCATGGATTGGAGAGGCTTGGAAAAATTTCTAAAGAGAGGTACATCACGCTTCCTCTCCTTCTCTCTTTTTCAATGGATAAAATGAATCTATAGGAATGGTAGTGTCCAAAGGTAGTTTTCTTTCTTGGTAGAGGGGTATGTACTCCAAGGGAAATTTCACCTGTCCGCAAGGGAACATTTCTGTAACATGAATTGGCGAATCCACTGGGGAAGGACATTGAATTGTATTTCCTTGGATCGTCTAAACCTTTGCCTAGTTTGATCTTGTTTGGTTGATTATTTTTTAGCATTCTCTCTTCCCTTTGTTTCATCAAGTGGTAGTCATAGTTACCAAGCCAATCTCTATTGATTTTTTTCTTTTTTATACTTATTTTCAAGAATCTATAGGACTAGCGCTCCTCTAGAGTGTCTACCAGGGCGTTGGTTATCTGAACAGTGACCCTCAATGGTCTCTTAGGGATCACTATAGAATTATGTCTCTTTGTTTTAGGGAGCGTTGCTATCTTGTTTTGAGCAGATCCAAGAGAATCTGCCCCGTTTTTCTCAACCCTTTGTTGGAGGTCCTTTGACCAGAGTCTGTAATTTTTCTTGTGACTTTGTTTAGGTTGAGGCTATAGATCCTTATCACTCTTTTCGTTGTCTTGTTTGAGCTTGCAACCTTTTCCAAATTGCAAGATTGATTCACCTTGTTTTTTCTTGGTTTAGTTTGAGTCTTGTGAAGTTTCTGGTTATCTGACTGATTGAAAATATCTGCAAAGGTTTGATGGTCTTCAGTTAATTTTCAAATATTTCCTCTTTGAATGATTTGAGACTTTATGCTTACCACAACCTAGCCTGGATCACTCTTTCTTGTTACTTTTTTTCTCAAGACAGTTGAGTGATTTCTCTTTATCCTTATCATTTTTTGGATTCTTCTTTGAACTTTCTTGTATTCCTTGAATGGTTGTCGATTATTGAGTCCTTGATTGAGTGAGTTATCATACTTGTTTCTTTCAGTTCCCATTATCCTGTGAGTGAATTCTTTGTTTGAGATTAAAAAAATTGTGTCTTTTGTATCTGCATTTGACTCTTTCATTTTGATTGAAAGTAATGAAGTGTTAAAGGATTTGCATTTGATTTATTTATATATTAGAAGCAAACAAAGAAGATAGTTGAATTATTTCTTTTGAGTAGTGTAATAGATCGCATTTAAAAAATTGCATTTGGGAATTGGGTGTTTTTGTTAAAGGAATTTGAACATCTTCTCCATCCCGTATGTCATATTCATTGAAGAAAAAGATTTGCATCTCATAATTCTGCATTATTTTGGAGTCAAGTCTAAAACATCACAAGTTTCTCTTTCAAACCCTTGAGTAAATAACATCCCTAAAATGAAGCGCTTATAAAATTGATCAGACACTTTTATTACCTGGTAGGAAACCTACAGTAGCTTAAAGTGTAGAGATTTGGAATAGGTTGTGAGGATAACTTTCCAAATCCATCAAAAAAACATATAATATTGTGTTAGGGAGTGGTAAATACAATTTCTCATATAAGCATAGTCGAGATCCCCCTCTCACATAGGGGTTACACATGAGATCACGTGTGGGAGAGAAGTACAGATTTCCCCTCCAAATATTAAACCATGTAGCGAAAATATCGTATATTAGGGGTTCTTCCTGACAAATGACTAGTTTCATTTGGTCTTAGAGCTTCGTGAATCTTGAATCCGTTCAGGGTTTTGAGTAGTATTCTGTCCAATTGTCTTCAGTTCTCTTGAAGAATTTCAGACTTGTTATATTGCCCATACGTTCCTTCCTGATTGTCAACTGTACCCTCCTAGAGGATGACTGAGAGTTGGTAACCTTAGTGGCCTATATCTGTAGGGTTGATACACAAGGTGATGGTGAAGGGGATACTTCGTCGTACCTGGGTCAGACATTGGTCAAACTCACTCAGGATCCTTGGAGGGTACACCCATGGGTAAAACCATGTGGGAAATTTCTCACCAACATAACTGATCCACCTACTCTATCCCAAACCCTTCCTATATTGATATTACGATGTTGGATTTCATCACCAACTAGTGGTTTCATTGGGGAAAGGTTTGTTTGATTGTTTACTTCTTAGATTTGTAATGTGTGTTGTTTGTTTTACTTAGTGGACCTTAGGTTGAGTCAATGTCAATGGGATCCATTCCTAGGAGTACCAATGAAGGAAACCCCTTTCCCAAAAAAACTTTCACCTTTCCTTTTTGTGGAAACGTTGGTCTTCCATGTATTTCCATGCTAATTCTTTCGGGACTCACCATTGGGTTACCGGTTTGGTCGTTCCCCACTCTGGTGATCTTGAATTTTTCCAGTGCTTTGAATGCACCTCATGCTTCATATGTAAGCACACGACCCACACATAAAACTCATGTCGACCTTTCTCCTTCTTCACCTGTCAGGTTTCGTTCCCTTTCTCCTTCTTCTCCTAGTGAAAGCTCTAAATCAAGTAGCTAGGTTGATAAGAAGAAGAAAAAATAGAAGGGGAAGAAGAAAAAGAATAAGAAAGAGACTGATCCTCCAACTGCATAAGGTCATGTTGGATATAAGCAACCAACTATTGTTAATTGTACCAGTAGTGCTGATAAAGTCGAAAAGTCTAAAACGAAGAATCCTAAAACCAAATTCCCTTGAATTATTTGTAAGGGTGACCACCTTCTGAGGGATTTCCCTAGTCTCCCCAAGGTCTTAGAAATGTGGTATTCCACATCATCAACCCCTGTTGAACATTCTAGTGATTCCCTGTCAACTAGTGAAGTTAAGGTTGGTAAGAAGAATAGAACTTTCAAATTTCCTTGTATGATATGCGAAGGTGATCATTACTCTCACCTTTTCCCTCAAATGGATGAGGATTCTTATATGTTGGAAAATATTCAAATTCCAACTAGTTATCATGATAAGATCTCTTCCAAACCATCATTAGTTGATGGAATGGTTAATATGGTTCCATCCGGTTTCATATGGTTCAATCTGGTTTCTTCTTCAGTTGAACCACTAACCCAAGTAGTTGATCTAGTTCCATCATCGATCAACCTGCCTCTTCATCTGAAAGTGAAACCTAAGTGATTGATCCAGTTTTGTCATCAATCGATCCCACTCCTCTCTTGAAAAGTGAAAACCAATTGGTTGATCCCACTCCTCATTCAAAGAGTGAGGATGTCACTCAGGTCTACATCATTAATACTGATTCACCCAGATAAGGGGGCACTCTACCCATCCCGATGGAACCCACTTCAAGAAATCAGATGATTTTTATTAATTGGAATCATTTGATAGAACCCCATATTCCTTCTTATGTGCCTTTCCAAATCACTGTACAGGTTTGTGATAGGAATATTCCTAACACTATAATAGATGAAGGTGCTCCTATTAGCATCTTATCCGCGAATGCTTGGAAATATTTTGGATCCCCACATCTTGCGCCCATGAATCAAAATATTTTGACCTTTGATAGAAGAGTTAGTCAACCTTTGGGGATCCTTCCTCAGTTTTCAGTTACTTTGGGATGAAAAATAGTCTACATCGATGTGTTGGTATGTCATGACCCCTTAGACTTTAACCTGCTCCTTGGCCAAGACTATGTCTACATTATGAGAGCTTTTTTGTTCACTCTCTTTCGAGTAATATGTTTCCCTCACAACATAAACATAGTAACGATTGACCAACTTTCATTCATTGTCCCTCATATGATGTTCAACCATCTGCCTTCCCTGAACGATCCATACATGCCAGCAATGTCCACCCCACTGTAGGTCAATTATGTAACGGCCTGCCCCATGCGTTCAACCTCACACAAGAAAGAATATATCCCTTCTCTTGAATTAGATCTAGTAGTTTACATGGTCATCTCTTTGATAGGGCTATTAGAGTCAGATATCCCCACCCTTATCTAGGTCATCGACATGTATTCCTTCTAGAGTGTTTTTCTTCCATCTAATGAAGATCTCTTGGAAGCCATGGTTAACGTTTGTCCCTTGACATGTATTCCTTCCAGACCATAACCTCTTGGAAGCCATGATCAATGAGAGTTCTTGAGCATATTTTTTCTTCTCTGTGGCAAGCTCATTAAAAAATGAAACAGAGGCCTTGAGCATAGGTTTTCTTCTCTATGGCAAGCTCGTTAAAAAATGAAACAAATGTCTTGAGCATAGTTATTTGTTGGAAATACTAATACAACTGAGAGGGGGGGGGGGG
>JZKD02S2065778.1:65223-78142 GCA_000966675.3 Picea glauca
ATTATGAGTTGGTTCTCATAAGTATGATAATGTACAAAATGTAAGGATTACTTATCATATAAAGAAGAAGAGGTTTTTACCCTTTATGGGTTTCCTCAAGAAATATCTGTCTCTGTATATTTCATATGTGTGAATGATGCTAAATGTTCTATTGCTTACTTCCCTGCATTATTGTGATTGTCATTCAATGCTCTGGAAATATTTTAAAATAATCATAATTGTTTAAGCTCGGTAACAACTGATTCACCCCCCCTCTCAGTTGTCCAACACTCCCTGGTTTCTCTAGCACCCACTAGAAGGAAGCACCAACTCTCTGGTTTCTCTAGCACCCACTAGAAGGAAGAAAAAAATCCCTAAGTGTTCCAACACTGACTGGATGGAAGCACCAACTTCCAGTCACACAGGCACCAACCTGTAAAACAGAGAACAACAGTTCTCTCTTGCACCACCCTACCACCCTGGTTTCTCTGGCTGCAACCAGATGGAAACTACAACTCCCTGTGTTCAAGCACCCACTTGAACCTCCGAGGACAACAATCATCCCTAGCACCTCCCTACCACCCTGAAATATAAATTTTTCTAAATATAAATTTATCACAATGATACAATATTTATCAATGGCTTACGAGTCTCATCACTATTTTGCTACACTACTCTGCTCTACCTGCATTAGTGTCTTCCTGCACCCCTTCCTTACGCTTTATGTTCTTCTGCCTTTTATGCTTTATGCACAATGTCCCTTCTATGCACCATTCCTCTTCTTTGCATTTCAGCTACTGCACTCTGCCTCCTTCTACACACCTGAATCACTCTCAATAGCCCCCAATCTCTTCTCTGTTCTGCATTTTTATTCTCTCTGTGCATTTTTTGCATCCTCTATTCACAATTATTTTGCATGGTCTCCCCATGTCGAGTGCTCTGCCTGATCATCATTACAACTCTTCAGCTTCTCTGGCGGTTAAACCCATGCATCCATCATCACTGGGTGTTATGCTGAGATTCCTTATCCTCTCCAACAGTCGAGACTCTTCATCTTCTCTGTCACAGTCGAGCTCATTCCCTCTGTTGTAGTTCCAGGCTCCAATAGTATTCAATCTATCAATACCCTCTATGAACAGTCTTCATGCCACTGGAAAATGGCTTGAGACTCTTCATCTTCTCTGGCGATCACCCTAAAGTCTCTTTGAGCCCTCTGGCAGAAACCATCAATCGTTTCTAGGAGTGACACTGTGAACCTCCAAGAAAACGCATCAACCACTGAATCTCTAACCGTCCAAGAGTCATGATTCGGTTCTGCTAACTGAATCATAACTGAACAATTAATCATGAAGAGCAACAATAGCCCTTCGATCAGATTTCCAAGTATCCAACACCGTTAGATTACAAGCACATGGGCTTGTGTTGATTTTGCCATTTCACATTTCGGTATTTCGTCATTTCGACATTCCTGTGGTGAAGAGTCTCGACACTCCAAGTCGCAATCCCTGAAACTCTGAAAATTTTTAGCTCCACTAGATTCTTCCCCTCACATGACCACCAGTGGTGACCACAAGCTACGCCAAAAGGCGTTTCACAATTTTTCATTTCGCCATTTCGCATATCACGAGTTCGAGAGGTTAGGGAACCCCGTTCCTTTGACTTTCTAGTCAGTGAAATGACGATCTTTTGCCACGTGTCCTATGGACCCAACGATCCATATGTTATCATGATTTCAAAACTTCAAGGGCCTTCATCATGTCTGATCAACGGTCTAGATCAATCCTCGATCCAACGGCCTGATTATTTCGTGATTTCGCATATCGCGAGTTAGAGAGGTTAGATCACTCCTTTCTTTGACCTTTCAGTCAGCGAAATGCCAATATTTCACCATGTGTCCTTTAGCTTCAATGACCAGGATCATTTCACAAATTCACAAGTCTTCATTGTGCCTGATCAATGGTCCACAAGACTTCATAATCTGATCCCTTGTTTTCTTAATCGAACGACTGACGGGATTTCAACGTTTTTCCCTTCGAGTCATCATGACTCCAACATTATAAAATTCATGATCACAAAAGCTCCAAAGTTTTTGGACGGTTCACATAACCCACTGAGATGGACGGTTGACGATATTTCAGAGTTTTGCCTTTCTGGTTTTCGAGACTCACAATAGTCCCTTTGGGCATTTCAGAGTTCGAGACTTCATGATGGTGGAGTTTTCTCTTGCTATGTAAAACCCCAAAATAGAAAGTCCTGTTGTGACGTGAACCTGCTGACATCACACGTGGATTGACACGTGTTGAATCACTGCCATGTGTCACTCTGATTCGTGACTTACATGTGCCTAAAATGTTGAATCAGATTGACACTTGTCATTGCTTGATTGTGCCATGTGTCCTTAGCTGATGTGGTTTGTTGATGTGCCTGTTTCAGGATTTCGGGGTTCGCTACTTCAAAGGTTAAAGTTCCTTTGATCTTTGATTTCCTAGTCTGTGAAACTCCAAAATGGAGTCTTTGTTGATGTGCATGTTTCAGGATTTCGGGGTTCAGTGCTTCAAAGGTTAAAGTTCCTTTGATCTTTGATTTCCCAGTCTGCGAAACTTCGAAATGGAGTCTTTGTTGATGTGCCTATTTCGGGATTTTGACGTTTCACATTTCACAACTTCAGGACTCTTGTGATGAAGAGTCTCAACTCTTGACTCCTCCAAATCCTATTATCTGAAACTCTGAAACGTCGTGGTTTCGCATTTCACAATTTCATCATTCTTGTCGTGAGTTTCCTTGACAAGTCCAACTCCCAGTATCCGAAACTCCAAAATGGAGATTAAGTCGTGGTTTTTCATTTCGCGATTTTCTGTCGTGATTTTATTTCTTGACTCCTGGATTTTATGCTTATGAATGGGATCCAACGATCACTTGTTGAACTTGCCATTGCCATGCCATTATCCCTGTGCTGCTGGTCATGATCTTTGCCATCAATTAAAAACACACATACTCTGCACGATCTCTTCTGATCTTATAGAGATTTCTCTGCTGCATCTTCCCAAAATACTTTTGGTGCTCGCCTAACACATTCTTCCTATACTTAATCCATCTTCATTGTTGTACTTGCCATCAATGACAAGAATACGCTGCCTGTAAAACATGCCAACAGGGAATGCAGGCTTCCATTTGGACTGGACGTTGTTCTGACCATGTTAAACCTGCGACTGAGAAATGAAGTAAGAATCACGATGATCTGGCTAATCCGAAGTATATCCCATCGATCTTACCAGATTATATCCCACCTTTTGCTCGCACAGTTAACCGCGAAAGAACCCCACGAGACTATGAGTACACCCTGATCACCGTGTACATTCCGAAAGGAATACTCATAGTTGGGAGTCAGTTAGGACAAATCCCACTATTGAATAACAACAAATTTAATCTAGGATACAGGAAGAACTATGCTATGTTAGCACCCCACTGCTACTTAATGAAGTCAACTGGGAAGAAGCCTCGCGTTGTCTCCCAGCCATGGATTAAGGGACTGGCATAGTCCACTGTGCTAAATGTGATGAATATTCCCCATTTTGGCCATCACCAAGAGGTTATTGCTTGTGTTAAACTCTTATTATCGTGCTATCATGGTGGGTACCTGTGGCTCGACCAGAGGATTACTGTGGATCTAGTGTGCTGTGCTAAGGAGTGGTTAGAGGCCTTCCCTAGGTAAAAATGCTTAGTGTCGGGTCCCTTCATTCTTAATCTTGTAATTTGGTGGATCTGGCGTTGATCCACCAGATTACAGGATTAAGAACAAAGGGACCCGACCCTGAGTAGTTTTACCCAGGGATGGCCTTAGACCACACCTTGGCATAACACATCAAGGAATCTTACGGCGAAGTCGAAAAGGGAAAGTGAGGCTATAAGGTATCCTCTATCTAGGATGTTATAGTGCACCTCTCTTTCCAAATCATAGCTATCAAGTTCGTAAGGAAGAACCACCCCACACAGGTCACTAGGTTCGTGGTAGACCTCACAGGAAAATGTATGGAGGGTATGCAGATGAATTGGTCGAGTTACCTCGTCAATGAACTGGAGAAAGACTGCCACGAAGATCAGGATTTGGGGTATGAATTCCACTTTAGCTGGCTGATCATGTTGATCACATTTGTATCTTGGAAAATGCCTAAAGGAGCTACCTTTCTAGAGATCGAACCCTTGGAGTCGTTGGATGCTAGGTTCTCTACCTTGTGGTACACCAACGACATGTCGAAGAAGTGGAAATCCAACAATGTGTTTCATGCCTAATATCAACAACTGAATATTACCATTGAGTCATTTCCACGCATGACATCGTGCACCTTGCACCAATACAGAATGATAGCCAATTTCCGCACAGATCCACATTTTATCTATATCACTGTGCGCATAGATGTGAATAAGTGTTACAATCATATTATAGGTTGATAGATGAATACATGTAGAATATAACGAAGGATTTCCTTGTACCTATTGCTGATGCAGAAATCTCCGACAATGACACCATAGGAAGCCCAATAGTCACCAGGGTTTAACATGTCAGGCAATCCAGTGGGACGAAGAAGAAGAAACAGAAGGGAAGAAATCCAGGATATATAGAGTGATGAGGAGGACAATGCCTCTGAAGAAGTTGGATCTGTCTCACTAGGAGGAGGAGGAGATGAAGCATATGGACGAGGAGGAGGGGATGAAGGAGAAAATCAAGGAGAAGGTGAAGCTACACCACTGAAATATCCCCCTAATGAAACAGTAACACTGTAGAAGAGGAAGGTTTCTTCGTAGAAACCTTTAGCAAGAAAGAAGACATGTGCCAGTAAGCCCCAGTTAGAAGCAACACTCACAAAAGATGATAACATTTTGGTCTGTGGAACCATGGAGGATGATTCTAAGGACATATTTCATAGATATGGAGCGAAGCAGGAGGATTTTTATGGAAGGATAAAGAAGGAATTGAAGGAAATACGACAAGTTATTCATTTGGTCTGCGCAGTACCTACTGCGCCTTCCTCGTCATAGATTACAGAATTGGGGAATGAACCAACCCAATTGAGAATATTATCATATGCGATAGAGGTCCGAATTAAGAAAATCCAAGAAGAAAAGGAGAATGCCAGAGAATCTTTGAAACAAGAGAAATATGAAGTCTTAGAGTAGTTACGAGTAGCGTGGTATAGTGTAACCACATATGAAAGTGAGAGAGAAGAGTTTTGGGCGATGCTCTAGGAGGACAAAGTGAAGCTACAGAGAGAAAATGAGCAACTTCTCGTAGAATAAGCCACAGTCAAAGAGGTAGTGAGTAAATCATGTCACTCTGTGCTAGGCTTGGCATAGGAGGAATAGGAGTCGGTCAAGGTTCAAGTAGTGAAACTCATTGAGACCATCCAACAACTTCAAGAAAGGATAACAGAGTTGGACGCCCAAGTAGTATCGAGCACCGCATAGGAAATGCATGATCAAAGGGAGGAAACTGCCAATAAAACAGTAATAAGGATAAGGGCCCTTGCCTTAGAGTGAAAACAACTGAGAGATAGAAGTGTGCAAACATATGAATGCCTCACATAAGACCCAGAGCTAAGAAATATGGAAGCATAGTTACAGGAGGCGCACCAACAGGAATTTTCCATGCATGCGCATATGAAGATGCCCACCCTAGTTGAAATAATGAAGAGGTCCCAGAAGCAGTGTGCAGTAAAGAAACATATTACTGCCATCCAGGGCAGAGTAATGGAAGTCACGCAGAAGCTACAACCTATGCAGGATGAAGCCTGCAAGGTGTTTGAAGAGATTGATGGACATGGCTGGCAATTGGAGCAAGTAGTTGCGACAAGAGAACAACATCTGGAAGGGACTATTATAGAGAAAATGATCCAAGAGCTCATTGAGCAGGAGGCTCAGGCGAAGCAACAAGTTGAGGTATCTTGAGTGAAGCTCGAGGCCTTTGAAGCAACATTGCCCAGACCTGAGTGACTCGGGATGAGTCACAGGTGAGTGTTGGGGGCTTGTTGGCCCTCAACCAAGTTTTGAGGAAACCTTGGTCAGGTTTGGGCCAATTTTGGACTTTGAAAGGCTGGTCAAATAAGGAGCACCTAGGCAAAGATGAGATCACGAATCTCACTTATTTTGCAGGATATGTGGACCGAGCAAGGGTTTCTTTAGGGTTTTTGTAATGGGTTATGGGATGTCGGCCCATGGGTTTACCTGTGATTATGCCTTATTGTAAGGGATTTTAAAAGTATAAATAAGTAAGAATGTATGGTAGAAGAGGCTAAGCTAAGTGAAGCAAAGTTGTGGTGGATAATTTCAAGTAGTTTTGAGTTTCTTTGTGCAACAAAATGTGTATGTGTTAAGGCTCTGTGATCGATAGAGAAGTTGGATCTGTTCCTAGACTTAGTTTTGGAAGGAGGATCTGGTGCTCAGTGCACAGATCTCTTGTCCTATGCTAAGCTAGGCTCTGTGGCCTAGTACACATGAGATGATGAATGTAAGAGATTGAAGAATAATAAAGAAGACGAAGAAGTTGGTGGACGTAGCCCCACAATGGGGTGAACCATGTATCTCTTGTGTCTTTATTTTTCTTTGTGTTGTGTTAGTCATGTTATTGATTTTCTTAGTTCCTTGATTATAATGTATGATAAATAGATATGTTGATGCTTATTGCTTTACTTAAAGATGAATGAATGTTAGAGCTAACTCAGGGCTGTGTGCTAAGTGGTTGAAGTGCTTAATCTTTATTGTTACTGCACCGATCTATATTTGGGTATGTTTTGCGATGTTAATAAATCTAATGAACTAATGAATGTCACCTTCTAAGTGTTGTTGGAATACTTTGCGAAGTGTTATTATGACAGATCTGTGTCCCAGCTTGGCTACAGACACATGAGTCTTGTAACCCCCCTACTTCTACCTCGGGTGAGACTTCACCTTCTTCGCAGGTGTTGCCGAAAGGGCTGGTATCTAGGGTTTTGTTGGTGCATTGTTGAAGAATTGAACCCTGGGTCTGCCCCTGTGCCAACAAATGGTTCCATTGCTGGGACCTGAAACTGTGATTGTTGGGAATTGAAGTAGAGAAAAGAGAAGCTTTGTGCGTAGATCTATTGTTGTAGTGTGTAGTACTTGACTTGACTTGTGAAGCTCTATGCTAAGAGAGAAATCCGATCTGAAGAAAAGAGGCAAGATCTAAAAAGAGGTAAATCTTTGTGCTTTGATAAGAGTAAGACAAGTGAAATTTTTTGTTTCGAAAACATGAATTTAGGTATGTTTAATAGATTTTGTCCTAGTTTGAAGTCTAGGGCATAGTTAGAATAAAGAATTGATCTAAGTAAAGATAATAGAAATGAAGAAATATATGTTATTCCAATGCATAAAAAGAATTTTTGGACTAATAAGTGGATGCAGGAACCTAGAAAGAATTTTTGCAGATTGCAGGTCCAACATTGTGATCCTAGTGCGCAGTACAAAAGAGGTTGGGGAACAAACAAGAGGAAAAGAGGATTGCAATTGTGTTATAACTATAGAATATCGAGACATCTTTCTAAGGAATGTCCTGGTACATGTACTATTTGTCTTTGTTGTAAAACTATTGGTCATGAGGTTGAGGATTGTCCAAAGATGATTGTTAAAGTTGAACGAATGAATATGAGACACGAAAAATATCAAGAGACTAAGGGTATGTTAGAGAATCATAGAAAGTTCATACTACGTTGTTATAATTGAAATAAACAATGTATGTTCACAAACATGTCAGTTTACCAGAGATCCTGAAAGTAAAACAACACATAAGTGCAAGAATAGAATACTTCGACATCTGAAAGTAAAACAACACATAAGTGAAAGAATAGAATACTTCGACATTGTGTCTTGGATGAAGAAACACAAGTGAATATTATGGCAGAAGACACTTGGGAAATTTTAGGAAATCCTACTATGGTACCTTCATTGGGAAGAATAGGCTTGTTTAAGGGAAAGATGATAACTCTATGTGGAAGAGTTACTAATGTACCTATTATTATCCATGGAACATCAACTGAAGAGGAATTTGAAGTCATTAAGTTTGTTGAGAAAAACGCCCATTTCCCACTTTTATTAGGTAAGCCTTGGATTGAGAAGGATCATATCAGAAGAAAAGCAGAGGAAGAAGCTACAGAAAAGAAAAACCAAGAACTAAGGGATTTCATAGCCAGAAAAATAGATCAAGTAATAGAAGAATGAGAGGATAGGTTGAAGCAACAGAGGGAAAGAGAATTAGCTATCAAGTTTGAAAGAATGCAAAAAGGTTTGAAGGACCTATCCATGCAAGAAAGAAGAATACCCACGTATGAATTAATAAGAGAAGGGATATTAACTCTGAACCCTTTGAAAGCACATCAACAATGTGAAGTCACTACGCTAGGAGAAGATAAGAATAAGAATGGAAAGAGGAATCCCGAAACAATTAGAAAGATGCATATCACAGGAAAAAAGTCAAGGAAGATCAGTAAGAATAAAGCCAAGTTGGAAAATCTACAGGAGGCTACATAGAACAAATGGAAGACTTCGTAGACTGGAACCACACGGGGGGCAGGTTCGCAGGATTTGAGCCTCGCTGGAACAACAGGACCACGCTAAATGGACTTCACCTTGGTGAATATTTATGACTGTTGGAGGCACCCCGACCGTTAGAACGACGCTCCAGAATGGTTAGAAAATGCATTTATGGGCGTATTCACTGCTTTTTGGACGTTGAGATCACGCCATAACGGACATATTCATATTGATGAAATCATTCCTGCCTGTTGGAAGAATACGTTATGAGGCCCCACTTATTGAAACTGTCAGACGCTGTGTGGGGACCACTTTTTACACCCATGATTAACTGAGCTAACAAAGAATTGATTGTGTGTCGAGCTGTGTTATCAGAAACTAGACGTCGTTGTTCCTTTGTCTACCCCACTTATCCGTTCACCTACCCCGACCTGTATTTTTAATAATGAGAATGTCAGGTGAACCTATTGCATTAGAGAAGTATGTCAAGGAAGCCCTCAAGAATTTTATGGCTAATAAACCATTATCTGAAGGTGTACAGGTGTCGTCAACTAGGGGACTGCAGGCTTCCCCTTCGACTGGATGTCCATCTGGCTATGTTAACACCACGACTGAGAAACTAAGTAAGCATCACGATGATCTGGCTAATGCGAAGATGATCTCGTCGATCTTACTAGACTATATCCCACCTTTGGCTAGTGTAGTTAACCAAGACAACACCCCAGGAGACTATGAGTACACCTTGATCACCATGTACATTTCGAAAGGAATACGCGTAGTTTGGAATCAGTTAGGACAGATCCCACTACTGAAGAACAATGAATTTAATCTAGGAGATAGGAAGAACTATGTTATTCTAGTGCCCCACTGCTACTTGACGAAGTCAATTGGGAAGAAGCCTTGCCTTGTCTCCCAGCCATGGATTAAGGGACTTGCATAGTCCACTGTGCTAAATGTGATGAAGATTCCCCATTTTGGCCTTCACCAGAAGGTTAACTCTTGCATTAAACTCCTCATTTCATGCTATCATAGCAGATAACTATGGCTCAATCGGAGGATTGCTGTGGATCCGACGCAGATCCACCAGATTATAGGATTAAGCATGAAGGGACTTGACCCTCAACAATTTTACTCAGGGAAGGCCTCAAACTGCTTTATGTCACAATGCATAAATGAGTATAATGACGAAGTCGAAAAGGGAAAGAGAGGCTACAAGGTAGCCTCTATCCAAGATGGCATAGTGAGCCTCACTTTCCAACTCATAGCTAGCAAGCTCATAAGGAAGAACCGCCCCACACAAGTCACCGGGTTCGTGGTGGACCTAACAGGAAAATGTGTGGAGGGCATGCAGATGAATTGGGAGAGTTACCTCGTCAATGAAGGAGATAAATACTGTCACGAAGCTCAGGATTTGGGATATTAATTCCAATTTATCTGGATGATCATGTTGATTTCATTTGTCGCTTGGAAAATGCCTGAAGTAGCTACCTTTCTCGAGATCGAACCCTCGGAGTCGTTGTCCACTAGGTTCTCTACCTTGTGGTACACCAACGACATGTCAAAGTAGTGGAAATACAACACTATGTTTCATGCCTAATATCAACAACTAAAGGTTTCCATCGAGTCATTTCCGCACATGACACCGCGCACCTTGCAACAGTATAAAACGATAGCCACGTTCCGCGCAAATTCACATTTTATGTATATCACTGCATGCAGAGATGAGAGCAAGGAAGAGTTACAATCATATTACAATCTGATAGATGAAGACATGGATTAGATCACGAAGGAGTTGCTGGAGGATTTTCTTGTACCTATTGCTGATGCAGAAATATCTGACACTGACACCATAGGAAGCCCTGTAGTCACCCGGGTCAAACATGTCAGACAATATAGTTGGACGAAGAAGAAGAAAAAGAAGGAATAAATCTAGGATATAGAGAGCGATGATGAGGAAAATTCCTCTGAAGAAGATGGATATGGCTCGCTAGGAGGAGGAGGAGATGAAGCAGATGGACAAGGAGGAGGGATGAAGAAGAAAAGAAAGGAGAAGGAGAAGCTACACCATTGAAAGATCCCACTACTGAAACAACAACACCACAAAAGAGGAAGGTTTCTCTGCAGAAACCTTTAGTAAGAAAGAAGACACGTGATTGTAAGCCCCAGTTAGAAGCAGCGTTCACATAAGACGACATCATTTTTGTCTGTGGAGCCATGGAGGATTTTTCCAAGGACATCTTGCTGAGATATGGAGAGAAGCAGGAGGGCCTGTGTTGAAGGATCGAGAAGGAAATGAAGGAAATACAACAAGCTATTTGTTTGGTCCGTGCAGTACCTACTGTGCCTTCCTTGTCATAGGTTGCAGAATTGGGGGATGAGCCAACCTAATTGAGAAGACTAGCAGATGCGACAGAGGATCGGCTTCAAAAAATCCAGGAAGAAAAGGAGAAGGCTACATAATCCTCGAATCAAGAGAAAGATGAAGTCTTAGAGTAGTTACAAGTAGCATGGTATAGTGTAACCACGTATGAAAGTGAGAGAGAAGAGTTTCAGGCGATGCTCCAGGAGGACAAAGCGAAGATACAAAGAGAAAAGGAGTAGTTTCTCGCAAAACGGGTCACAATAAAAGTGGTAGTGAGTAAAGCATGTCACTCTGTGCCAAGATTGGCACAGGAGGAACATGAGTCGGTCGAGGTTCAAGTAGTGAAGCTCGTTGAGACCATCCAACAACTTCAAGCGAAGATAACAAAGTTGGAGGTCCAAGCAGTACCGAGCACCTCAGATGAAGTGCGTGATCAGAGGGAGGAAACTACCAAGAACACAATAATAAGGATAAGGGCCCTCACCTCAGAGTGAAAACAATTGAGCGATAGAAGAGCATAGACATATGAACGCCTCATTGAAGACCCAGAGCTAAGGAAGCTCGAAGCACATTTACAAGATGCGTAGCAGCAGACATTCTCCATGTAGACGCAGATGAAGTTTCTCACCGTAGTTGAAAGAATGAAGAAGTCACAGGAGTAGCACGCGGTACAACAATAGATTATTTCCATCCAGGGAAGAGTAATGGAAGTCACGCAGAAGCTACAACCTATGTAGGATGAATCCTGCAAGGTGTTTGAAGAGATTGATGGACAAGGCTCACAATTGGACCAAGTGGTTGCGACAACAAAACAATGACTGTAAGGGCCTGTTACAGAGAAAATGATACAAGAGCTCTCTTAGAAGGAGGCTCAAGCGAAGCCTCAAGTCAAGACATCTTGAGGCCTTCAAAGCAACATTTCCTAGACCTGAGTGACTCGGGACGAGTCACAGGTGAGTGTTGGGGGCCTTTTGGCCCTCGACCAAGTTTTGAGGAAACCTTGGTCTAGTTTGGACCACTTTGGGACTTCGATAGGTTGGTCAAAGATGGAGTGCCTAGGAAGAGTTGAGATAATGGATATCACTTATTTTGCGGGATATGTGGACCCATCAAGGGGTTCTTTAGGTTTTTTGTAATGGGTTATGGGATTTATTTCCATGGGTTTACCTGTGATCAGGCCTTATTGTAAGGGATTTTAAAAGTATAAATAAGTAAGAATGTATGGTATGAAAGGCTAAGCTAAGTGAAGCGAATTTGTGGTGGCTAAGTGCAAGTAGTTTTTAGTTTCTTTATGAAACAGCATGTGTATGTGTTAAGGCTCTGCGCTCAATAGAGAAGTTGGCTCTGTTCCTAGACCTAGTTTTGGAAGAAGGATATAATGCTCAGTGCGCAGATCTTCTGTCCTATGCGAAGATCGGCTCTGTGTCTTAGTGCACATGAGCGGATGAATGTAAGATATTGAAGAATAATAAAGAAGATGAAGTAGTTGGTGGACGTATCCCTACACTGGGGTGAACCACATATATCTTATGTCTTTAGTTTTCTTTGTGTTGTGTTATTCATGTTATTTATTTTCTTAGTGCCTTGATTATAATGTATGATAGATAGATCTGTTGATGCTTACTTATTTACTTAAATATGAATGAATGTTAGATCTAACACAGGGTTGTGTGCTAAGTGGTTGAAGTTCTTAATATTTATTGTTACTGCGCCGATGTCTATTTGGGTATGTTCTGCGATGTTAATAAAGCTAATTCCTAATGCATGTCACCTTCTAAGTGTTGCTAGAATACTCTATGAATTTTTATTATCAGAGATCTATGTCCCAACTTGCTTACATACACCTAAGTCTTGTAACCCCCCCTTCTTCTACCTTGGGTGAGACTTCGCCTACTTCGCAGATGTTGTCAAAAGGGTCGGTAGTTAGGGTTTTGTTGGTGCATTGTTGAAGCGTTGAACCCTGGGTCTGACCCTGTGCCAACAATGTGTTATCCTCCTCAAGCTCGTTAAATAAAAAGAGGTACTCATATATCTATA
>JZKD02S2065778.1:78160-134270 GCA_000966675.3 Picea glauca
TGAAGGAAGTGGGTCAAGTTTTTTGGAATCCTTTATGGAAACTATTGTTTCCCTTGAACATGGCATCTATTTGCGTCTCGTCTCACAATTGGGTAATCATCTTGTCTCTGATTCAAACCAATTACATGTGTCGCCATACTTTTTCATCCAGTCAAAGAGTGCTCTTAGTGTTGTCACATTACATTCTTGGTACTTGTCGAGTCAATGTTTCCAAGTTAGTTGTCGTGCCTCATCATGTTCAAGGGAAGCTTCACTTCAAACCATCCATCTGTAGTATTTCCAGCTTCCATTTCTTGTGTTAGACCATACTCATTCGATTCACCATCTTACATCACTTTCTTGTGTCAGTTTCGTGTTGATTATGGGGGATACATCAAGGCCCTCCTTCAACTAGTCTTTTCCTGTCAAATTCAACACATCATCCGGGAACTAGACTTAGAATTAGACTTAGACTTATTCACATTCAATGGAATTTACTATGGTACCTTGGATTTCATTGACATCATTGGTGATTTCCCTTGCACTTGTTAACATTTTACTTCAATGATCAGTAATCAAGTGGTTTCTACCATGTTCAACATCAAATCATCTATTCACATGGCTAGATTTGTACCACATCTATATTGGGAGGAAGACCTTGGTGTTGGACACACCTACCACACTTAGAGGGGGGGTGAATGAGTGTGAGGCTCTTTTTCCCAAAACTTTCCTCTTACACAAAACTCATTAGTTAGCATTCAACATTTTACTCATTACCCATTGTTTTCATTTATAACTAGTTAGATGTGAACATATATTAGCAACATATATCAACAATATATCATCAACAAGTCATCACCATAAGGAACACAAAGAATACAAGATGTATGTATAATTTTTCTTTTTCTTATGGACAAAAATCCAGGGGTTTTCCAGCAACAACTGAATAGAGTACAACTCTACAAGAGCACCAACTCTATATGCAAGAATCAACTTACATTCTCAGCATCAATTGAGATGAGGCAACAATCCTCAATAGATATCAATCTGTCAACAAATACACAACTTGTCAATAGTGCAACCCACGTGTGTACGTGCCCTAGCTCACTACAGCCCGCGTGTGTACGCGACCACTATATACAACAACCGAAATTTACCTTCTGAACTATTAGGGTTTATCCTTCAAGATCAACTCAGATCCTATGCAGCCAATATATCATTCTCTTCTGTCTCAGACTGTCCAATCTGACCACCAACTAGTCACATCACATCCAAGCTTTCCAATAGTCTACTTATGCTCCACACTCAATCAACATGAATGCTATCTCAATCATGTATAAACAACTAGTATACCATAGCAATCATGTCATCACTGAATCACAATATTACTTCTCACTCCATCAATCGAATCAACCAAACTGAACCACATCATAGAAGCCATACCAAGAATGTCCTAAGCATTCACAACACATCAAACAATAGTATCCATCAAGACAATACTGTAACCATATCAGTGTCTCAGTGGCAGATCTGAGCCCATATAATGTAGACCTAGAACCTGCCTTATCATCCAAGATCTTGGCACCAGCTCAAACACAAGTATTCATCATTCCATCCACTGTACACACCATGTCCTCATACAACCTGCGTATGTACGCGCCCTGGCCCATTACATCCTACATACACCTCAGAAACTAGGGTTTTTGAAGCTCCGAGACTTCTTCCGTCAAGATCTTCGACATTGCCAAAACTTTGATGCGTCCATGAGATATTCCTCATGCTCTCTTTCTCAGAATAGATCTTCAATTATGCTAAAAAAGATTCACACCAAATATTCTCTCACAAGAAGCTCTCATAAGAATCTCTCCATTAATACTCCAAAAGATAATCTCCCAAGAAGCTCTCCATTGATCCACAAAAAGGATGAATTTCAAGAGACCATTGCTATCTTATTTATACTTTCATCCTCTAAGTCACTTAACCAATTTTCATTATTTTAGGGTTAACCACTTTCCATAAATAGAAAGTTCTCCAATACTTTATCATTTAAATATTCCTTCTTGATTTTGTCACCTCTCTTTATTATTTAAATAATCCACCTTGACTTTGTCACTTTACTTTATCATTTAAATAATGATTTCTTTTTTTCAAGCACTTTGACTTCTTTGACCTTGTGGGCTTCAAGCCTTCATATGGGGGTCCTTCAAGTTTGTAAGGCCATAACTTTCAAACCGTGAGGAGCTATGTGACATTCCACATACCACCGGAAATGGCATGACATGCACTAGCCATCTAGAATAGTTTCACCAACAAATTCATTGATATTCATCTCATTATTCCACATACAAGAATGGGTCCTCAAACCATTCTTCTAGGATAACTCAATCCACAAAGTGTCTTCCTGTGAGGGATTTCACCATAAGGGGATCACTTTGGAGTTCATCCATTTTTGGACCTTATCAATCATGATAAGACAATAATCAGTCATCTATATATTTTTCCAACAATGCATCATATACCAATGAAACCACATCGATCCATATTCATCATGTATCAATGACAACTCATTGATCCATCTTCATCTATGCATTATCATCAAGGACAATACATATTACATTATTCAACAATCATCAATCAATCAATATTATAAATCAATCACTCAATCACTTGACATCAATCCTTTGACATCAAAATAATCAAACCATTGGCATTAATGACAACATGATCCAACAATCTCCCTCGTTGGCATTGATGGAAATACTAACATTGATGTCAATACTAATTACCAATTATTGATGTCAACATGTAGATAAGATAACTCTACATCAATAGTCAATGTGACTATCTCTCCCCATCAATAAACATCAATCACATGAATTTGATAAACTCTCCCCCTTTTAAATCAATGCCAAAGGGCCATTATCCTCTTGGGGATGCTCCCCTTGCTTGCTCTCTCCGTGGGGCTGCTCCTCCTATCTTGTTTCTTCTGAATAATATCTCCCCTTTTGAACAAGGGATATCAATTTGATGTAATGCTGAAAATACATGTATCATGCTCCCTCTAGGACCATCGCTCCCCCTGGAATTATTCCTTTGTGCTCTTTCTTGAAATATAGGGCTCTTTTCTAAGTATGCATCTGATAAATATCTCCTCCTAGAATCATGGGAAGAATAATGACTCCCCCTATGGGTATGTATCCCCTATCTTCTCTGCAAGATGAACAATGTGGTACCATATAACGATCCTTGGACATGTTCATGCATCAAACTCATGCCATACCAAGTATCATGAAACAAAAGATATGTTTATAATGAAAATAGAGAATCATGAACAAGATATCATCCATGGAATGTATCCACCATATGCCAATATGTGCATCTACCAATATTCCAACCATATGCATCTATCAATATGCCAAACAAATACCATCTATGAGTGTACCATCATGCATCATCGCTTGCACCAAGAAAGTATATCAACCATGCATCATCACTTGCACCAAGAAAGTAAATCAACCATGCATCAACAAGCTATGACTCCCCAATGATGTACAACATGACTATCAAATCAAATAACCAACTACATGTCTCAATATGTAGCCCAACCATATGAAAAATGCATGCACCATGATATCCAACATATTATTCCAATAATACATCATAAGATATATCAATGAAACTCAAATATGTACCAGCCATGTACCCCAACATATCATCATCAGTCCATACTCATGAGTTAGTGCCATGCACCCAAGATTTATTTTACATCGTCACCTTACATGATCTAACATAGAACCATGAAAACCTGCAGAAAACAGTGTTAGAACCTGCAATAAACCATGTTAGACCCTGCATCACAGAGTTATACCATCACATCAAACTGAAATAACTTTGCATTTTTTTTCCCACGGCTTTACCACATATACGCGGTCTGCTACACAACATCTCGCGTATGTACGTGACTAATACCACTATCACCCGCGTGTGCTTCTGTAGATGACTTACTTGAGCTTCCCTTCAGTCTTTCATTCTGTTATGGCTGCTCTATCTTCTTCACCCACTTATGTAGGTGTCTTTTCTCTCCAGAACTTGAGCTCTGAGCATCCATATATTCAAATATGTCTCCTTTCCTTACTTCATTCCTTCTTCTAGCCATGCTATGTGAAGTCCTCATCATGGAATTTCTTCTTGTGTTCCAACAATCCTGGGATTTGTGGCCAAATCCACTGCAATTGTAGCATCTCATGGTGTTACAGTTAACAACAATGTGTCCTACTTGATCACATCTCCAACACCTTATGGTGTTATGAAATCTTCCATTGTATCTCCTTTCATACGATCTACATTCAAAATCTTTGTGACCATATCCATTACATGAATAACAATTCCCATGAAAAATACTTTCATACCTTTGCTTTGGTGTCCCAAGAGTAGCTTCTTTATGTCTTCCTTGCTTTGTTCTTTTGAAATTTTCTTTGCCTTGTGTAGATGGTTGTTTTGGAACATTGTCTTCCTTGTTTGATGGACTTAACTCATGCTTCTTTGAGGTGCTTTCTTCAGCATGTGTATCTTCTCTTTTGTATCCAAGACCTGATTTATCACAATGGTGATCTTTGAATTTCCAAGATCTCATCCAAGATTCGTGAGAAATTCAAGAATTTGTTTGACTTTTCTACCTTCTTTATAAGGTCAACAATTTCAGCTTCTAACTTACAACATGACTCTTCCTTTTCATTTGTTTGATTCTTCAATAGTTCCTCTATTCTTTTGGCTTCTTCAATTTTGGTCTTGAGATGGAAAATGGTTTCAAAACTTTTTCTAATCTCATCATCTACATTTATATCTTCTTTTCCATTCTTTAGTCTTGTGATCTTTTCTTCCTTTTCTTCTACTTGAGTCTTATTGCTCTCTTCTTGTTCCTTGATCATTTCCTTTAACTTCAAGATGTGCCTCATAATCCTCCTAAGAAACTTATTAGTGTTATCCGAAAGATAGTTATAGTCTATATAATAATGATCACTTCTATATCTATATAAACCCTCTTCAACTTCCTTTTGAAGTTTTGATAGATTTTCTTCTATTCTTTTCATGGGATAATTACCATCAAAATTTACACAAACTGTTTCTAGAACTTCTTCTTCAGTTGTAGAGAAAAAATGATCATCATCATTTCAATCAAGGGTTTTTGAGGGTTCTTTACCTTCATTTGAAATATCTTCACGATATTCCTTTTTGCCAACATCAACACATAATTATTTTCCTTCATTTAAAATGTATTTAAGATATTCCTTTGTGCTATCATCACTTTATTCTTTATCTTCACTTGAAATGTTTTCAAGATCACATTTAGAAAAAATACAATCAAGGGTTTTTGGAGATTCTTTACCTTTAATGATCTTGATGGACTGATCTTCAATATCTTCCTTCTCCTTCTTGCTTTGATATGTCTCATCTAGCTTTAGCCATATATCCTTGGTGGAGGTGCATTGTCCCATGCTCTCTTTTATAGTGCTTGAGAGTCCACTAATAATGGTCTTGAGAGCCAATGCATCATTCTTCTTTCCTCCCCTTTGAGCTGCAAACTTTGAATTGTTCTTTAATGAAATTGATCCACCAATGGTTGCCTTCCAAATAACTTCTCCCATTTCCTTCAAATGTATTCTCATCTCTATTCTCCAAGTAGAATAGTTTTCCTCATCAAGGATTGGAACTTCATCATACATTTGCGTGTCTATGGGTCTCCTTCAAGATTGTTAAGGATTGTAGTGAAGGCCCACTCTGATACCAAATATTGGACACACCTACCACACTTAGAGGGGGGGTGAATGAGTGTGGGGCTCTTTCTCCCAAAACTTTCCTCTTACATAAAACTCATTAGTTAGCATTAACATTTTACTCATTACCCATTGCTGTCATTTATAACTAGTTAGATGTGAACATATATCAACAACATATATCAATAATATATTATCAACACGTCATTACCACAAGGAACACAAATAAGACAAGATGTATGTACAATTTTTCTTTTTATTATGGACAATAATCCAGGGGTTTTCCAGCAACAACTGAATAGAGTACAACTCTACAAGAGCACCATCTCTATATGCAAGACTCGGCTTACATTCTCAGCATCAACTGAGATGAGGCAACAATCCTCAACAAATATCAATTTTTCAATAGGTACACAGCCTGTTAGTAGTGAAACCCATGTGTGTATGCACCCGGGCCCACTATAGTCCACGTGTGTACGTGGCCAGTATATACAACAACCTACGTTTACCTTCTAAACTATTCTAGGGTTTATCCTTCAAGATTAAATCAGATCCTTTGCAACCAATGTATCATTCTCTTTTATCTCTGACTGTCCAATCTAACCACCAGCCAGTCACAACACATCCAATCTTTCCAATAGTCTACTTATGCTCCACACTCAATCAATATGAATGTTATCTCAATCATGTATAAACAACTAGTATACTATAGAAATCATGTCATCACTGTATCACAAGAGTACTTCTCACTCCATCAACCAAATCAACCAAACTGAACCACATCATAGAAGCCATACCAATAATATCCTAAGCATTCACAACACATCAAACAATAGTATCCATCAAGACAATATTGTAACCATACCAGTGTCTTAGTGGTAGATATGAGCCCATAGAATGCAGATATGGAACCTGCCTTATCATCCAAGATCTTGGCACCAACTCAAACACAAGTCTTCATCATTCCATCTGTTGTACACGCCCTGTCCTCATACAGTCCACGTATGTACGCGCCCTGGCCCATTACAACCTGCATACACCTCAGAAACTAGGGTTTCTGAAGCTCCAAGACTTTTTCTGTTAAGATCTTCGACATTGCCAAAACTTTGATGCATCCATGAGATCCTCCTCACACTCTCTTTCTTAGAATAGATCTTCAATTATGATAAAAAATATTGACACCAAATATGCTCTCACAAGAATCTCTCATAAGAAGATCTCCATCAATACTCCAAAATATAATCTCCCAAGAAGCTCTCCATTGATCCAAAAAAAGGATGAATTTCAAGAGACCATTGCTATATTATTTATACTTTCATCCTCTAGGTCACTTAACCCATTTCTAGGTCACTTAACCTATTTTCCTTATTTTAGGGTTAACCACTTTCCATAAATGGAAAGTTCTCCAATACTTTATCATTTAAATATTCCTTCTTGTTTTTGTCACCTCTCTTCATTATTTAAATAATCCACCTTGACTTTGTCACTTGAATTTATCATTTAAATAATGATTTCTTCTTTTCAAGAACTTTGACTTCTTTGACATTGTGGGCTTCAAGCCTTCATATGGGGGTCCTTCAACTTTGTAAGGCCATAACTCTCAAACCGTGAGGAGTTATGTGACATTCCACATACCATCGGAAATGGCATGACAAGCACTATCCATCTAGGATAGTTTCACCAACAAATTCATTGTTATTCATCTCATTATTACACATACAAGCATGGGTCCTCCAACCATTCTTCTAGGATAAATCAATCCAGAAAGCCTCTTCTCATGAGGGATTTCACCATAAGGGGACCACTTTGGAGTTCATCCATTTGTGCACCTTATCAATCATGATAAGACAATAATGAGTCATCTATACATTTTTCCAACAATGTATCATATACCAATGAAACCACATCGATCCATCTTCATCATGTATCAATGACAACTCATTGATCCACTTCATCTATGCATTCTTATCAAGGACAATACATATTGCATTATTCAACAATAATCAATCAATCAATCTTATCAATCAATCACTCAATCACTTGAAATAAATCCTTTGACATCAAAATAATCAAACCATTGGCATCAATGACAACATGATCCAACACTTGGGTTGAGTGTTCAATCTATTATTTTCTTTTCCTAGGTTGCGAAGGATATCATTTGAGCATGTTGATATATATACTGTCAAATAGATCCACATTGTATTGGTATGTGGCTATGTTTTGTCATGTCATAGCTCCACTATGTATTTTTCGTCATTGTGATCATTTCATGTCATGGAGGTATGGATCCACATTGTATCTCTAGTGGCCATATCCTTAGTCAGTATTTTTCATGGATCCACAGTGTATTGGTCGACATTCGTGCTTTGAGTCACATTGTATTCCGAGAATAGGTATGACTGCCTTGAAAATGGAACATATATTAATATTGTTTGATGATTGTTTTCATCTTCTACCAGGTTCTTCAACTCCACACCCTTGAATCGAAGAATTTGTAAAGTGTTTCGGCCATCATTTTCTCTTCTGACCTCACACTTTAGGGGGCATACTGTTACACATCAAAATTCCACGCTTGAGTACCTCACCCTAGGTGTCACAAGTATCATATGCACCTTGCTAAGTGTTGAATACACCTTGACACCATGAAAGAACATTTGTCACAATCTCTAGTCCATGAGGAGGAAAAATATATTATATGAAGGTCAAAATACCAGGTGCATGTGAATTATTTATTAATATTCATAAAAATGAAATTAATTTAGTGTGAGAATCCACCTCACATTTAGTTTCCTAATATCAAGGAGAGGTTGATAATCTCATGGATGATTGAGGTATTTTCTCAAACCAAAATCCTAATTTGGTGTATCTTAAGAGACATTTCCTCACAATCCTTGAGAGATATTTTCTCCCTAAAAATCTTAGAGATCCCATTTTAGTGGATCTAGTGAGTGATATTATCCATGGTGGTTAAGCCTCCAAACCCTATATAATGAAGGATTTCCACAGTGAAAGAGAGAATCTTTTAGGTATCAAACCTTTGATTCTGGAAGAGACAGAGAGAAAAAATCAACAAATCATTTTTATTTAGATTGTGGATATTTTGAGAAAGGGTTGGATGAGGAGAACTTGGAGAGGTTTTTGCAACATCATATGAAGATTGTAAGTGTCATTTTGAAGTTCTAATAAATATACTTGGCCTATTTACTTATAGTATGTGTTTACATGTACTTGTCTATGCTTGTCTTAATCTTCATAGATTGATTTATTTTGTCTAATCCATTAGAGTAGGGGATAGTCATTTATGTCTTGTTGTCCATTGCAGGTATTGTTTGGAACTCACAGATTGGAGTGGCTTGGACAAATGTATAAAGCGAGGTACATCACACTTCCTCTCCTTCTATATTTTTTGATGGATAAAATGAATATATAGGAATGGTAGTGTCCAAAGGTAGTTTTCTATCTTGGTAGAGGGGTATGTACTCCAAGGGAAAGTTCACCTGTCTGTAGGGGAACATTTCTATAACACTAGGGTTTTTCTCAATGAGGCATAGTGCAATTTCTAAACAAGAGGTTGATTTTCAAGAACACTGTTTCAAGTGAATGTGTGTAGTGTGGTCATGTGGGCCTTGGCCAAACAGACTTGCAAAATCTTATGGAACTTCGTTATGTTGCTCGTTTTGGATTTTATGCCCCTGGACCAAATTGGTGACATGTCCTTGAATGGATTGAGGAGGTGAGTTGAAAATCATGATAAAAACCAAATTGAGACTCGGATGGATGAAACGTTAGTTTCATTCGGCTTGTAGCACTAATTTTCAGCTATTCAGGCCCCTCTATTGTCATTTTGTTGACCGAAAAACCATTTCTTGGAGGATATCCTGCACTAAGATTTTTCTCAGTGCTTATTACATATGTTTAATAATTTAACGCTTTGTTAGTCTAGACATGTCAAGGAATGTCATGGCATGGAAAGGAAAGGTATGACAATGAATGACATAACATGGCATGTCATGGAAAGGAAAGGTAAGGAAAGGCATGGAAAGGAAAGGAAAGGAATGGAATGGAAAGGTGAGGCATGACAAGGAAAGAAATGGCATGGCAAGACAAGGCATGGCATGGAATGGCATGACATATGTAAAGGAAAGGAATGTCATGGAAAGGAAAAACATGGTATGGAAAGGAAAGACATGGCATGTCAAGGAAAATCATGACATGGAAAGGAAAGGCATGGCATGTCAAGGCATGGAATGACATGGAAAGGAAAGGAAAGGCATGACATGGCATGGCATGGCAAGGCATGGCATGGCATGGAATGGCATGGAATCGCAAGGGATGTCATGGAAAGACAAGGCAAGGCATGGAATGAAATTACATGGCATGGAAATGCAAGGCATGACAAAGAAAGGAATGGCATGGAATGGCATGGAAAGGCAAGGAAAGGCATGGCATGACAAGGCAAGGCATGGAAAGGAAAGGCATGACATGTCTAGGAAAGGCATGGTAAGGAATAGCATGGAATGTCTTGGCAAGGAAAGGCATGGAATCATAATGCAAGGCATGGTAAGGCATGGCAAGGAAAGTCATGGCTTGGAAAGGAAAGGCAAGGCAAGGAATGATAAGGAAAGGAAAGGCATGGAGTGGGATGGAATGGAAAGGAAATGCAAGGAATGGCATGGAAAGGAAAGGAAATGCAAAGCATGGAATTTCATGACATGGCAAGGAATCAAGGCATGGAAAGGCATGGCATGGAATGACATGAAAAGGCAAGGCATGGCATGGCATGTCAAGGAAAGGCATGGCATGGAATGTGAAGGAAATGAAAGGCATGGAATGGAAAGTTAAGGAAAGACAAGGCATGGTAGGTGAAAGAAAGGTAAGGCATGACATGGAAAGTGAAGGAAATGCAAGGCAAGGTAAGACATGGCATGGCATGGAAAGTGAAGGAAAGGTAAGGCATGGCATGGAAAGTGAATCCAAGGGAAGGCATGACATGGAAAGGAATGTCATGGTAAGTGAAGGCAATGAAATGCATGACATGACATGGCATGGCAAGGCAATCCATAGAATGGCATGGCATGGAAAGTGAAGGCAAGGAAAGGCATGGCATGGCATGGAAAGTGGAGAAAAGGCAAGGCATGGCATGACAAGTGAAGGAAATGCAAGTCAAGGTAAGCTATGGCATGGCATGGAAAGGTATGACATGGAAAGTGAAGGCATGGAATGGAATGTAAAGACAAGGAATGGAATGGAAAGGAAGGGCATGGTAAGGCATGGCATGGGAAGTGAAGGAAAGGAAAGGAGTGGCATGGCATGACATAGCATGGAAAGGCATGGCATGGATGGGAAAGGCATGGCATGGCATGGCAAGGAAAGGCATGGAATTGAAAGGTATGCAATGGCATGGAAAGACATGAAATGACAAATCAAGACATGACAAGGAATGGCATGGAAAGGAAAGGCATGTCATGGAAAGGAAAGGAATTGCATGGAAAGTGAAGGCTATGCAAGGAATGGCATGGAATGTCATGGAAATGCAAGGCATAACATGGAAAGTGAAGTAAATGCAAGGAAAGAATAGGTGTGGCATGGCATGGCATGACAAGTGAAGGAAAGTCAAGGAAAGGCATAACATGGAAAGGAAAGGAATGAAATGGAAAGGGAAGGTGTGGAATAACATGGCATGGAAAGGAAAGGAATGGCATGGCAAAGAAAGGAAATGCAAGGCATGGAAAGGCATGGAATGACAAGGCAAGTCAAGGCATGGAAATACAAGAATACAATAACAACCATAAAATGAAGCAAAATTTTAAATAATTCATAAATTTGAAATATTTGTTCAGTTATTCCTTTTACATACTTATGGTCATTCAAGTAGACCATCAGGATCACTTCTAATATTGACAGTCTTCATTAACTTCTCATGCTCAGAGTAAGGCAAGAAGTATAGTACCTTTGATGAGTTATTACTTGGCATTGTTTCTAGTTGGAGGTTTGTACCTGTTGAGGGGTCCTAAATCTCTTTAACTCAACAACATGAACCAAACCCGCCATGAAGGTCTATTTTGACTCTGCAACTTTTGATGGTGGAATGGTTCTCCATATCTTTCGATTTGGCCAATTTATCGATGGGCTTTATGTAGTGATTGACATGATATCTTCTTATGAGAGTTCCTCCTTTAGTTTAAATGTTCTCTTTTTTAGTCTTTTCTTTTATTAGATGGGTCCGATAAATGATGTGTGCTGGTATAAACCAGCTGGTTAAAGGGGGTTTCTTAAATACTGAAGAAGGATGAGCTTGGGATAACCCTTGTGCTCAATCATGCATACAAATATATTCACACCTGTGACAAGCCTAATACTAATACATTAAATTGCTGGTATTTCAATTATTGACTGAGATACAGTTGTTGTAAGAAAACATACATGCAATAAAATGATGGAAAGAAAAACAGTTTCCTGAGCTCTAACATTAATCACACATTAACACAACGATTTTCTTTCATCATTAGAGACAAGAACTCCAAAAAAAATATTGAAACAACTAACTTATCAATAGATTCATAAAATCTTACTCGTTACAACATCCATTAATGAAGTAAAGTTGGAAGTAATTCCTCCTCAAATCCAATCATACAATGCCTTCGATGAAAAATAGAAGTTTGTATCCGGTCCTAAACAAGACTTCTCAATTAAGGTAGTTCGGAAATAGTTCTTTATAATTTCAAAAATGAGGGTCTTTGCCCAAACCATCGACCCTTGCTAAAAGGTCAATCCTCTTATTTATAATGAATCATTAAATAAAAATAGCTATTACGAGTGCAAGCTAAGTAAAAAAAAATATCTCCATGCGACGCTTTCATCTCTCTATCTTCTAAGAATCATCAAATAGTTTTACTAAAGTGGGTGACTTTTCTCATACTCCTACCATTTAACGAAGAGTTCCTCGCATGTGTTGGCATACGGGAACCTGTGTTGGTCCATCGAAGCTGAAATGATTTCTTTCACTTCTACTGTCTGTGCTCTGTACTTGATTATTTTAACATTTAATCACTGCAAAACTACTCGGGCCTTATTCATAATTTCCATAAACTATTGTACTTGACCTGGCTCCATGCTCGCCACCTTTGCTATCTCTGTTGTCCATGATGAGTCTTGTTCTACATGTTTCTTGACTATGTCATGTAGGTCGACAAAGTCCTCGGGGGAGATGAATTCTAGGAGGTTGATGTCTTTCATCTCCCGATTAATATTTTCCCATCTCTTTTTGCAATCGACCCACTTCTCCTGAATCTCCCGTTGAGGTTCCTGGGCCATTTTTACCCAGTATTTGGCCGCTTTCCTGATTCAATCTATGTTGTTGTGCCGCAACACCCGAATGTCGTGATCTTCAACATCTCATACCTTTTGAAACGCACGAATGTAATTGATCCTTTCTACTACTTGGTGAGCCTTCTCATACCACCTTTCCACTTCCTTCCAGGTCGCTAGTGCCATAAGGGTGTCTTCTTGGAAATCGGCTATACCTACAATGAAAAGGTGTCATTAATTCATGAATTTGGCATAGGCATATTGAAACTCACTTCTCAAAAACACCATGGCTTATGTGGAGTCTTGATGGTATTTTTCCAAATGGCACAGATGCTCTAAATCCTTAAGTGCAACGACCATCTCCTTCTCATCTCTTCTTGATCTATCCAATGTGGAATTTATGATAGCGATCCCTGCATCGATAAACTCAAACATCTTGGCATGTTCTGTGTTGAGCATCTTCTCCTCTGTGGTGATGAGAATCGAACTATCCAACGTAAGCCTCCTCTTCTTCAGGGATGATTTTATGGATGGAAATTTATTTTAAAATGTAGAAACCTTGGCGAATCTTACTAATCCTTTATATGTCAACTATAAATGTTTGGCGATATTTTTGTAAAAATATTCAAATTTCTAATCATTTTATATAGTTTTTATAAATTTTTGGCGATTTTTAAGGTAAAATAATTTTATCCTATAGAATTTGGTCGAATCATTTTTAAATTAGCGAATCTTGTTTTTGGAAAAACAATGGAAAATTAGCCCATGAGCGAATTTAGCCCCTAAAATCATCCTTGCTCTTCTTAGTGGTTATCTTCATGATGGATTTTCTCTTTCGGTCATAGGTGATCTCTTGTATGTCAGTGACCTCATAAATAGGTTCAGGGATTTGTTGTTCTCCCCAGGTTAGATTATTTCCCATGCTCTGAGATGTGTGTACCTGTTCAAGGATGGGTTCCTGAACTTCTTCCATATGTCCTGATGGCTCAGCTTCCATTTGTTTCTCATCGACTGGTGAGGTATCGACAAAAACTGAAGAACCAAGGTTAGGTTTGATACTTACTTGGTAATCGGTTGTTGGAGTGTCAATTTATTGCTATGGGATTTCGTCTTTCTGGCCACCTGACCCTAGCTCATCCATCGAGCTATCTATTGGGGTTACCAGTAAGATGAGTAGATCTGTGTCTAGGACACTTTCAAACTCATGGTCGCTCTGCGGAAGGTTTTGAATTGAAGCATCAGGACTTGGGGTAGATGCTTTCTTGGTTTCTGTTTCCTCTGTAATCTGTATCGGGGTCACCAGAGAAAAATATGAATCCTCCTCCTCATCATAGATAGTTATTAAGTCAAACAAGGGTTTTGGTACACTTTTCCTTTCTGGTGTCCATGCTATCTCAAGCTGGGTTGAAATTTCCCTTGGTGATATGATCTGTGTTTGTGGAACTTTAGGGTTTTCTGGCATGGTGATTTCTTCTAGTTTTATTGGATCTAAGCCACTTGTCTCTCCTCTTCTTTCAATTGGGTTGTTATTGGGAATCCTCTAAATCTCCACAAGATCAGGGTCATTTTGCAACTGATCAATGATTCTCCATGCCCCTTCTAGAAAGAGAAATCCTATTCTTTGGGCCTCCGTAGTCTATGTCTCTCTAATCTCTTCCCTAACTCTGAGGGCCTCTTGAGTCCAATGCTCTATTATTTCCACCTATTCATCCATGCTCATATCCTTGAACCTACTCATGTTTGAGTTGGCCATTCTCTATACTACCTCCTCCCAGTCCTGAGTGCATTCTGTGAAAATTTCATCCTCAAATTTGTCATGCTTGTATGGCCAATAGAAGGATACCTGAGCGACATGTTGGGGAACCAGGCCTTTAGGTTTGTGTTTGTGGAATCGACATGTTGCGAACCTAAATTAAAGTTGTCTCAACCCTTCTTGTTTGTCTTGATAAGTGTCCTTTACCAAATAAAACCTCACATGGAAACCGTAGGGTATGAAATCTCGCTTCGTGTCCTTGACTAGAGTGGCGTTATAGCCCTGCAGGATAGTCTGGTAGTAGGTTTATCCCACAATAAGTTGTTCTGGGACATGAGCCAAGAGTAGATGCCATGCTCTGGTGGCCCCAAACACCCTGATGTAGGTTGTATGTTCATCTAAATACCAGTGGCCTACCTTCGCTACAATTTTCTTAGATGTTGCAGATAGTCTTGGGCATTCTTTTTTAAATACAATAAAATGAATACAGGTGATGAATGCATCACAAATGAGTGCATAGGATTTTTTGTACATGTTCTCCCAAAGTATGTTGAAATAAATGTGAACAGGAAGCTCCGTAACATGGCATCTTAAATTCATGTCCGTGAAGACATTTCTCACATAGATCACATCGAGGAGGTACGAGGCCATGTGGAAAGTGGGTGATTCCCCTTCTTTCGGTGTTTGAGCCTACTATACATAGATTCTCAACTGATTGGATATTATCTCTCCCTAGTTGAAGCTTCTTCCTGAGATCGCTACTATGTATGCCAAGGGAATACATGCTTCTGAAAACTTGGAGAAATCCCTCTCTCCATAAAGTCAATAGATGAGAGCCATCAAGTAGATGTATGAATCGCTCAGGTTGACTGTCCCATACCAACCATTGCTCGGGTTTGTAAAAATTTTTCCCTCCTTCCACCATGAGGCCATCAATCAGCTGGTGTCATGGAATTTATAGAACTTCACCATGAATTTTGTGTTTAGCCTCTCCTATGGGTCTCTGAGCTTGTAATACTTCTGAACTTATGTCGGGAGAAAAAATATGACACACCCGCCATTCTCATCATTGATTAAGCATTCCTATGCATCTGTGTGGTCGATTAGCCACTTCAAAACCTCTATACATGGGAAAACCGAGGTTCTATTAGCTACCATGTTCAAATATGATCGTTGGATATTTGGGAACACTTATTCATCAAGCGCCCTTACATCTGGGTTGTTTTGCGGGATACAGTCCGGGTACTCCGCTCGGTTGATTCTATTGAATAGGTCCCCCCACTGTGGGGGAATTACTTTGGATCTGATGCTTACTTCTGTATCACTGAATACCCGAGGTTGGAAAAATGACTTCTTAGTTGAGGTTTTAATAATAGGCTCCATCCTAGGAGCATACTCCAATTGTCTCGCAGTACCAGGAGAAGAACCTTCACCTGTTTCTGCTTTCTTTAGCTTCGGTGCTCTTGGCGAGCGTTTGGTGGTTGGCTTTCTCGGAGGGATTTTTCATGCAAATTAGAAAATAAATTTGAGACTGTGTAAGAAATCATATGCATATATAACAAATCATGACCGTTGAATTGACAAACTTGAAGACATACCTATGCTGCTTGTTTAACCTGGTCTTGAAAATATGAAAATTAGCATAGAATGGAGACGCTTGCTTTGCTTCTTCAGATTCTTTGGAATTCAAACTTGTGTGCAGAATGAAATCATTCAAAACATTTCTAGAGATTTAACAGGGATGGACTTAGCTTGTCACATCATCCATTCAATTCGCGTTATGAGTGTAGTTCTATTAAATATGCCGCCATATCTTCAAAGACATTTAAAATTAAATTCAGTTGTAGGTTGACGGCCCAGGCATGGGTTGTAACGTGTCCTATGGGTGATTTCAGATTGTTGTTGTTCAATCGACGCACGGGGTAGAAACATATGTTGGGCGAAGAATTAACCAGTTTATTAAATTCTATAATCTGATCGCATCTCATGACGAAAAAAGCTCATCGCTTTGCTAGTCCAACTGGTGAGTTGGGGGTTGGGGTTCCTCTTTGAATACTTTTGTTGATATCTCCTTGCAAAATCTTCGATGCCAAACGATCTTTCCATACATAGAAGATATGGCAAGACCGACTTGGAGGTGTGACTAGAGCACATGAAATCTTAAGATGACTCAAGATGAAATTAGGTCGTACGACACCCCTATATGAAAAAGACACATAGAGCTCGAGACCAACATCTTCATTTACCCATATTATTCAGAATCGAGACTTTTCTTAAGATAAACATTTTAAAACCCAATCCTATCTTGCTGACGTCGAAAGGTAGCAAGGATCGGTGATCGAAGATAAAACTACCCAAGTGCTCCTGGATTGACTCTCTTGAAAAATTCCTGATGCGGAAATCATATCAGGGATTGACAATATGTTTATTGTAGAAAAAATAGTTTGTTTTAACCCTTCTAGATTTTCCCGACCCCAATGAAGCACATCGGTCATCAACTATCGGTGGTTTCTTTATGGATTTTGTTAGTGTCTATCCCTCCCATACTTTGGCGACGCCGATCAGGATCAAATATGTGGTGAGTAACTCACGTAAGCCAACTCTGCATTCTACCAATGTTGATGGTGCATCGACAATCGATGATTAGTGTAACTATGTGGCCACTTTACCTGCTTGCATTTTGTCGACGCCAAACACAAGCACACTAGTCATGATGTTAGTTGGAGATGCTTAGTTAGGATGTCACATTCTTTTATACATAAGGTTTCATTGAACAAGATCAAAAAAACCCGACTTGATTGACAAGAGTCATGAAAACAAAACAAAATAAACCATCCCCCAAAGTGAACTCAATTTAGACAATAAAGAAAACAAGTGGTACCCAAAAAGTTATAGAATTTCTTAAGGCTTTTAGGGTGTGTTGAGCACTCAACAAATGGCGATTTAGTAGGCGAAATCAAAATCTTTGTTCCTTCCCCGGGCTAAGCTTATGCAAAAGTTGGTTAGGAACCAAACCTTGTTTTTCTTTTATCAGAGTCTCTCCTATCCTTTCTTTTTCAATTCCCCCAGTTCATGAATACGGGCCCGCCTATGGAGTTTCCACCTTTATTCCACCTTCATTCCTTTTGACCATGACCCACACCCCTTTTTGACAAGAGTCGAGTAAAGTATTCACTTTCACCAAGTCTTGTAGTTATCATCATTCATTTGTTGTAGTGTCTCTCTGCTGCCAGCAAGTGTCCATAGCCCCGACGGAGTCACCCCAATGTCATAGACCTTTCTCTACTCCCAATGAGCATCCATATCCTTGACATAGTTATCTGCATACCCTCTCCTACTTTGCACTCATTTGATATAAATGATTTATTTTTGCAGATATTCCCTGAGAGAGTGGGAGAGGAGGACGTCTGTTATCTACAAGATGAGATGGTTGAGGTGAAATTCTTCCTATCTCTGTCTTGAGGTACATGTGGTCCTTTCCAACTTTCCATATTTCCCTTTAGGTTTTACCATAACACTAGGAAAACACTTCATCACTTGCCAAGGTTGTTTATTCGAAAAGGTTAGATACAAAACCCTTTTAAGAAAAATGCAGTTTCCCATCATTTCTTGTGTTTCATGTAAGCCTGAGTCAGGAACAGACTTTGCTACACTGTATTGATTAAGGTCAACCAAATTCCTTATGAAAAAAAACTTTATTGCACAAAATTACCACCAAAAATAAAAACATAAATAAAGGACTTTGCAATCATCCTACCTAACACCTACAAAATAGACTAACATGAAAACACACATTTTTTATTTTTTAACAGAAGTATTGTTTTAGGGATTGGCCATTCACCGGGAGGGCGTCGATTTCCCCCCTTATATTTTTCAACCAGTATGTTCCTGCCCGAAGTTTCTCAGATGCCTGAAAAGGTCTGAGCCATAGATTCTGAAACTTCAAGTGTTTTCCCTTCGGTTCATTCTCTCTATCCCATGTCAGTACTAAGTCTCCTACTTCAAAATTATTCTCTCTGGCCTTATGCTTGTCAAACCTCCTTTTAACTATCTGTTGATGAGAGAGAAACTTTGATTTTTCTTTCTCCCTTTCTTCTTCCAGCATGAGGAAGGTATCAATTCTCTATTGAATTACCAATGAGGGTTGTCCTCTAGATCCTTGAGAAAGTTGAAGAGATGGAAGATATAGCCCCTTTGAGAGAATGGATTCTTCTTTGTATACCATAAAGTATGGGGAGTTCCCTATAGCTTCCTTGGGTGTTACTTTATCATGCCATAAGGCATTATGAAGCGAACTATGCCAAATCCTCTGGTTGTCTGCAACTATTTTCTTCAAGATCCTCACTAGGTTATAATTGGTTGATTATGCCACTCCATTCCCCTGGGGATAGTAGTTTGCAGAGTATCTTATTATGATCCCTTTATCTAGAGAAAAATCTATTAGTAGGGTGGAAGAAAAGTAAGCGGAATTATAAAAAATGAGAATGGAAAGCATACTGAACCTTGTGATCAGTTATTGTTCTATGAATTGGATTACTACCTTCTCATTTATGTGAGTTAGATGGATGACCTCTTCCCATTTCATGAAATAGTCCGTAGTGGTCAGTATGTATCTATGTTGTTTTGAAGAACTCAGAGTAATATCCCCTATGAAATATAATCCCCATTTCTCGAATGGTCTGGATATGGCCATTGGTTGGAGTGGGACAAGTGCTCTCGTTTCCCTCCCCGCGCTTATTTGTAAAGTTTTACAGTTTCTAGAATATGTATGAGCGTACCTAAACAAAGTAGGCCAATAATAGTCAGATCTCAGTATCTTGTGAGTAGTGGTATTCCCTGCAAAGTGTCCACCCACAGGACCATCATGGAGCTTCTTTAGAACCTTGTCTGCATCTTCACGTTCGAGACATCTCAAAAGTACCCCATCATAATTTACGTGGAAAAGCATGGAATTTATGAGGTGATATTGTGTTGATTTCAGTCTGAGAGCTCTCCTTTCCTTAGGGTTTATTTTTTATGGGAAAGTCCCATGATGCAGGAGATAAATTGGTTTTCCATACCAAGACTCCTTCGCCGGGGGAACATATAAAGCTTCACTACACCATAACGCCAATTCATTTTCCCACCTAGAGTCTTCATTTACTTGGTCTTGGGATTCAATGGCCAGTTTACACAATCCCTGTCCCTTAACTAGTTTGGCAGGTTTTGTATCTATATCAAACTATTGAAAAATTTCCATCCAATTTCCTCTTCTTTCCCCCATATCTTGTTGCGTGAATAGGGATTGGATTGCGGGATGAGGTACAATGACTTTTGTGTGATTTTTTAGGATGTAATATCTGAAATTTTTTACTTCTTTGTATACCACATAAGTCTATTTGTCTATAGCAGGGTAATTCGATTCGTCCCCTTGGTGATTAGTGCTCATAAATGAGTCTGGGGCCTCATTGTTGTCATCATCCTTCTGATTCAATACTGCAGCTAAAGATTGGTCGGAGGAAAAAGTATAGAGGAAAAAATATTTTCTAAAGTCGGGACTTCACAACATTGGTGCTTGAGACATTGCAATCTTAATATTGTTGAAAGAATTTTTTCGTCCGTAATCCCACTTAAATTCAACATCCTTGTGGATCATTTTTTGTAAGGGTTTGATAGTTTCAACAAAATCGAGGGTGAAATTCATCACAAAATTGATTTTCCCAAAGAAGGATTGCATAGCCTTTTTGTTGTGGGGTAAGGGAACCTGAGCTATTGCCTTAATTTGTTCCGGGTCTATGCAAATTCTTGCTTGAGATATAATATGACCTAGTAATTTCCCTTCCTTGACACCAAAGATAGTCTTCTTAGGGTTTAAATATATACCGTATTTTCTACACCTTTAGAAAATATGGGTTAGATGTTGGATGTGATATTCTAGGTTCTTTGAATACACAGTCAGGTCGTCCAAATATACTAGTACACACTTATTGATCAATCCCTGAAAAGATACATCCATGGCCCTCTGGAAGGTTTACCCTGCATTAATTAACCCAAAGGGCATGTTTTTATAAGAAAAGGTTGCCCACTTGGTTCGTAAGGTAGTTTTCAATCGGTCTTCCTCTGAAATTAGAACTTGGTTGTACCTTGAAAACCTGTCTAACAAGGAAAAAATTTCAGAACTAGACATGGTCTGCAAGAGTTGTTCCATTGGTGGGACTGGGTAGTTATCCTTTTCTGATGCCCTGTTAAGGTTTCTGAAATCCACACACAAGATAATTTCCCCAAACTTTTTCCTGATAGGAACCTAATTTGCTACCCAGGAAGAGTGTCTAACCTAAAAGATAATTTTAGCATCTAGTAATTTCTTTAACTCTTGACACATGAGGGGTTCCAAATATCGGTGGTACTTCCAGAGCTTCAGTTGGAAGGGATTTACTCCATATTTTAACGGGATTCTGTGTTGGATAATGCGAGTGTCATAATTTTTCAGATCTCGGTAGGACCATAGAAAAACATCTTGATATTCTCTGAAAAGTTTGAGATAGGCTTTCCTTTCTTCTTTAGACAATGTCTTTCCTAGATTTATATTTTTAGGGTTTTTCAGGGTTCCTGGGTTTATAGTATCATACATGGAACATGAGCTCCCTGTCTTTGTGTTTTTTGACCCTTTAAATCTTTCCTTTAAGTCAAAGAGGTTCTCCAAATTGGCTACCCATTTCAGTATCCTGTGAAACTTTGGTTTGTTACTAGAGTGATATGTTTCACCTCTTTGTTTATGGGGATCGATTTCCACTAGTTTCTCCTAGAATACTTCATCATCAATAGACAGGTCTTTAAAATTTTCTTGATTGGTTAGGAAGTCTATAATCTGTTCATATCCTACAAAGACCTTCCAGTTAGAAATATTGTTGGGCGCTGATGGTTTGTAGAGTAGTTCCACAGTGAACTTGGAGGCTTTGTAGTCTTCTAAAGGGGATAGCCTCAAAGAAGCAGTGACTAGGGAATCAACAAGAGTATTCTTTGTTATGGGGATCCCTGTAACATTGAAGGCCTAAAAATGTTCTATTAGCCTGTGCACTTCCTATTGATAATTCCTTAGGTGGGGAGAGTTTCAATATATAGTATTCTTTACTTGTCTAACGATGATTTCAGAGTCCCCGAAAACTTTTAGTTCTTTAACTTTTAATTCTATGGATTTCTTTAGTTCTTTCATTAAAGATTCATACTTGGCAGTGTTATTAGTGCAATCAAATTCTAGTCTGCAACATAGGAAATTTCATTTCCCCTTTGGGTCAATGATAATACATCCCACTCCCAACCCTTCTTGTGATTTAGAACCATCGAAGTAAAAGGTCCAAACTTGTGAGTGAAAAATCATCAGCTTCTCCCTGCCTACTAGCTTCGTCCTCTTCACCTATTTTGTTTGTGGTTTCCAACAGAGGTTCTTGACATAAGAGGGTTTCTTCCACCGCTATCAGTAGACTTATGTGAAAATCCATTTCAAAGTTTTGAGTAAGAGGTACAAGAGATGAGAGAGGGGAGAAATTGGTGAAATCAGAATCGGAAGAGTAGTTTCCTAGCACGGGGAAATTTGTTGACGAGGGTTCGTTGAAGGCTTCTAAATCGGTAACTGTATGTTTGAGATACCTTTCCCTATCAATCCTAATAATGTTTGCATGTCCCTTCAATGGAAACCAGAGGTGAGCCCAGTCCATGCTAAAGTATACATTCAAATTCTCGGACCAATCTCGACTAAGTAGCAGTCCATAATCTTCTGGTATATCCACTACAATGATGTCAATCGCTTGAACAAATTTCAAGTGTGTAGCCATTCTGATCATGATGTCCTTGTGTTCCCCAATAAATTTTGCATGATTCTTGTCCATTTGTATGATGTGCTTATTGCTTTTGAGTGGGACTACATTTAATTTCTTGCAGATAGATAATGACATAACATTAGAGGATGCCCCTGAGTCAACTAAACAATTATGGAGGTTTTTGTTGAAGACTTCAAATGTTAAAAGGAACAGTGGGACAAAAGGCTTTCCTTTTTTATCTACAGAGAAAGAATTCACATTTATTTTATTGTTTTGGTCTGTGGGAGAGGGAACCTCCTCTTGGTTAGTGCTTGTTATAGGGGTTTCTACTTTCTTTAGGGATTTTAACAAAAAGTCCTTTTGCTGGGGAATTCTACACATATCCATGATTGATACATTTTCCTTCAATATTTTTAAATATTCTACTATGTTGTAGTCTAGCTTGGGTAATTCTCATGTATGGATGTTTATAGGATTTATTTGGGAGACAAAAGGTGCTTTCGGGTGATCGAATTTTTTTTTTCCTTCCGAAGTTTGGACAATGGTAAGGTCATTTGAGATCGGCTGACCTCTACTTCATGTTTACACAACCAAAACCTCAGTGGGTGGTTCTTGAACCTCAAATATATCATCGAAAGGCATTGGCAAGTCAGGATCCCACAACATCATGGTTGTTTCTTCCGGTGGGTCAAATTCCTCTTGATCAATGATATTTTTCGTTGATTCGCTTGATTTTTCGGTAAGAGAAACTTCGTCTAGGAACCGATTGGACATTAGATTCATGGCATGCACCCATTCTGAACAGTCTCTTTCAGAATGTTTCTCTTGATGATATGTACAGAAAGAGTCAGATGATACATTTCCTAGGTCGACGTTTAAGTTGGTTGGGGGAGGTTCAATTTCTTTGAACAATGGGTTTCTATTAAAAAATGGTTTATAAGGCCTTTGGCCTTGGTTTCATTCTCCTGCACTTTTTTTCATGTCTACAATTTCATTTTACAATTTCTTTATCATCCATTGTAGGTATTCTATGTCTCCACTTCCATTCTTGGGACCTTGTTCTGTTTGTTTTCTTGGGGGTGTGGTCAACAAGAGTCCTCTCCTGGGTGGAGGTTGAGCTTCCTTCTGGACTAGTGAGACCTGGCCCTCCTTACATCCCTTCATTTGGAATTATATTGTTTTGGATTCCTCAAAATGTTCAACTATGGTATGCTTGGAATCCCTTTTTACAAACATGGAAATAGAAGCATAGAGAGAATTAACATATACCTCAATTTGCAACTTCTAAGTGGGTTTAGCTTTGGGTTGAAATTTGTTCAAGATAGTGGTAAATTGTTGATTGAATTATTTAACCTTTTATTTTGAACTGATGGTGGCAGCGAACAGTTCAGCCATTAAAGCTTCTATAGTGGTTTCTTCTGCAAATTTGTCTAAAAAATCTTTTTGAAACTTCGTCCAACTAGTTATGGACCCTACAGGCAAGTTAAAATACCACATGGAGGTTGAATTCTCAAAGCTAAAGGGGAAAATCCTACATACTAAGTCTTCATGTTGAACATTCACCAGTCTAATAGCTAGTATGAACTTTTTAATATGATCTTCAGGCAATCTAGATGTTTTAGGGTCAAACTTGGGGCGTAATTTTTATGTAAGTCAAGGGAGGTTATGTACTTGTTTGGGGATTCCCAACGCATCACTAGCCAACCATGGTTGATTATTTTGTGGTGGGTTTCCCCTTTATTCATTATGAGCATTTTTATCCTCCATGTCATATGACTCTGAATCTGATGTCATATGACTCTGAATCTGAGTGATCCGAGTTAAACCCGTCCTCGTCAGATTCAAAATCATCGGGCTCAGAGAAGTTACCAGCTGGTGTTTCGGGGATCATATTAAGGGGATGTTCGATCTCAGTGAGGAAGAAATCTATCAGGTCTTCTACTGTGTGAACAAAAACCTGGTCGTGAGTGTCAACCACTGGTCTGCTTACTTGTTTTCTATGAGGAAGTAATGTAGCTAAGGGTACTGATTGAATTTGTCGGGCGTAATATCTTGTGATTCTTTTGAACTGGTTCAAGTCCTTGTGAGGAAGAGCATAATTTAGTTAGGGGAATATATTTTCTTCCTCTTACTGGGGTGAGTTACTCATTTCAGGAGTACTTAGTGTATGTGGGTTGTCTTGAGAATGACTAGCCATGCATGTGGGTTTTTTTGAATCTATAAGCTATGCTGAACATTATATCAGAAATATTTTTAGCCATTCATCCAGAGGCCCTCCTTCTAGCACCAATTCTATTGAGGGGTCCTAAATCCCTTTAACTCAAGAGTAGGAACCAAACCTACCATAGAGACCCAATTATACTCTGCAACATTTGAAGGTGGAATGGTTGTACAAATCATTTGATTCGACCAATTTATCGATGGGATTTACATAATTATTAACAAGATATCTTCTTATGAGAGTTACTCCTTTAGTTTAAACATTCACTTTTTTGTCTTTTCTTTTATTAGATGGGTTTGATAAAATATGTGTGCTAGTATAAACCAACTGGTAAAAGGGGGGTTATTAAAAACTGAAGAAGGTTGAGCTTGGGATAACCCTTGTGCTCAAGCATGAAAACAAATATATTCACATCTGTGACAAGCCTAGTACTAATACATTAACTTAATGGTATTTCAATTATTGACTGAGATACAATTGTCATAAGAAAACATACATGCAATAAAATTATGGCAAGAAAAATAGTTTCCTCAGCCCTAGCATTAATCACACATTAACACAACGATTTTCTTTCATCATTATAAACAAGAACTCCAAAAAAATATTGAAACAACTAACTTATCAATAGGTTCAGAAAATATTACTCGTTACAACATCCATTAATGAAGTAAAGTTGGAATTTATTCCTCAAATACAATCATACAACGCCTTTGATGAAAAATAGAAGTTTGTCTCTGGTCCTAAACAAGACTTCTCAATTAAGGTAGTTCAGAAATAGTTCTTTACAATTCCAAAAATGAGGGTCTTTTCCCAAACCATCGACCCTTTCTAAAAGGTCAATCCTCTTATTTATAATGAATCATTAACTAAAAATAGCTATTACAAGTGCAAGCTAAGTAAAACAAAATATCGCCACATGACGCTTTCATCTCTCCATCTTCTAAAAATCATCAAATAGTTTTATTGAAGTGGGTGACTTTTCTCATACTCTGACCATTTGATGAAGAGTTCCTTGCATGTGTTGGCATATGGGAACCTTTGCTATTCCATTGGGGATAAAATGATTTCTTTCACTTCTACTGATCGTGATTTGTACTTGATTATTTTAACATTTAACCACTGCAAAACTGCTCGAGCCTTAATTGGACGTTCTGTGAACGGTTGTACTTGACCTGGCGCCATGCTCGCCACCTTTTCTATCTCTGATGTCCATGTCAAGTCATGTTCTACATGTTTCTTGACTATGTCATGTAGGTCAACAAAGTCCTCGGGTGAGCCGAATTTTGGGAGGCCGATGTATTTCATCTCTCGATTAATATTTTCCCAGCTCTTTTCGCAATCGACCCACTTCTCCTGAATCTCCCATTGAGGTTCCTGGGCCATTTTTACCTAGCATTCGACCACTTTCCTGATTCGATCTATGTTATTGTCCATCAGCAACCGAATTTCATTCTCTTCCACGTCTCGGCCCTAATTTGAACCGTGTTGATGTAATCGATCCTTTTTACTTCTTGGTGAGCCTTCTCATACCATCTTTCCATGTTCTTGTAGTTCGCTAGTGCCATAAGGGTGTCTTCTTGGAAATTGTCTATACCTTTGCTAGCATAGGGGCAGACCCAGAGCTCAAATCCAAGAGAACACCAACAAGCCCTAACTATTGGCCCTTTCGGCAATACCTGCAAGGAATATGTAGTCTCACCCGAAGTAGCTATAGGGGGGTTGCAGGATAGAGATGTCTACAACTGAAGGGAATACCAAGTGGATCCAATACAAGAACAACAAAGCATCTATATATCAATTACCAGCTTAGATCTACTCCAAACAACTATCTATCAGATCTAACACAATAATACAATAGCAATATATCAAATGACAAAGAACAAAGTATCAATCACACACAACACAATATATATGTGGTTCACCCTCTCTCTAGGGCTACTTACACAGAACTGTGCTTTATAGTATATTAAGATGAAGAATACATTTCTTGTCTATGCTCTTAGCTAGCAGATATTCTTTCTTCTCCTCTATGTCTCTCCCCTTCCTGTGCACCCAACTGCAGGACAGATCTTCACACCCAACTGAAGATCTTACAATACCATAAGGCTCTTACACTTAACACTTTTCTCTCATACAACAATAATCACTCATGTCAATAACAAAACTATAACGAAACCTCTTCCCTCATCTAGGTTCTTATTTATACATTACAATATCTCACCACCAGCCTTAGGCCGAGACCTAGGTGTCAAAACCCTAGATACCAAAACCCTAGGTCAACTTGACCCTCATTTTCAGGGCTTCACCATCTTGTCTTTCCTTCCTTTTCGTGCGGTGCTCCAAATCATACAATGGAGGATTTTTCCACTTGCTGAGTTATCCACGATACATCTCTCTTCCTGATATGTCATCCTCGATCTCCTCGTCCAACGGCTTGATTTCTCTTACTTCACTCCATCTTTTCTACTATTCTTCTCACTTCGACCTAGTAACAGTCACTGTGTATTTTGTGCAGTTCACATTCCTTCTTTTCTGCCTTAATATTTGCTTGATTCCATACCCAAGGGCCAACAGGCCCCCAACACTCACATACGACTCTTATTGAGGCACTTCATATCTGATCCTTCTATTTTTCTTCGACTTCAGACTGCGCAGGGAAGCCTTTTCTTTTAGCTCTATGCCTCCCTTCCTTATGCAGACTGTCTTTTCTTTGTCTGGTACCCAATTTCAACTGCACCTGGTGCTTTTACTGACAGCTGCGGGGCAACTGGTTTTCATAATACAATGTCAACCGGCTCCCGTTCACCAAACCTTCCTTCCATTCTCCATTCAAAGTCATCTACTGTGCAAATCCTCCTTTTGTAATATAGGGAACCTCATATGGCCTGAGTCAATGCGTTCAGAACTTCCCAGGACGCTTCATGAACTTGCTGTCATATACCAATACCAAATCACCTTGCTTAAATACCTTCTTCTTGATGTCTCTGTCATGGTAGGCCTTCTCTCTTTCCTTCTGTACATGTTGATGAAATACTGCAATAAATTGGTCTTCTTCTAGTTCGACCAACTACGTGAGCCTCTCTTGAATAGTGACAGTGTCATCCATATCTGTAAAGGCAACGATTCTTAGGCTTGGTACCAAATATTCCATTGGAACAACAAATTTGAGACCATAAACCAACTTAAAAGGGATATTCATTGTTATCTCCTTGCAAGTGGTTCTATAGGCCCATAGTAATACTGGTACTCTTAAATCCCAGTCATCCCTTTTCACACTGCAAATCTTCGTCAGCACTGTCTGCAAGATTTTGTTGAATGATTCAACTATCCCATTCACTTTTGGATGGTAAGGTGTGCTCTTTTGATGATGGACTGCAAATTCCTCAGTCAAGGCCTCAACGGTCTTATTGATGAAATATGTGCCTTGATCACTCATAAGGATATTCAGGCATCCAAACCTGGTTATGATGTCATCAAATATGAAGCGCTCAGTTGTAGTTGCACTAAAGTCCTTAACATTTTTTTCTTCGTCCCATCTAGTCAAGTACTCTGTCACAGTGATTATGTAACTTTCTCCTATGCATTTTCTTGGTGGGGTTATAGGTCCCACGAAGTCAATGGCCCATTTCTCAAATGCTTGTAGGGTCAACTGTGGTGCTAAAGGAATTTCATCTCTTCTGTATGGTTTCCCAACTCTTTGGCATACATCACAGACTCTGTAATAGTCCTTAGCATCTTCGTGTAAGGTAGGCCACCAAGGGCCAGCTCTAAGAACCTTCTGTGATGTTGCTTTCCCTACGTAGTGTCCTCCTGCGATGCCTTCATAAGATTTGGTGAGGATCAATGGTCTCTCTGCCTCCATAACATACCTCCTCAATATCTCATCAGATCCCATCTTGTATAGCTATCCAACTATAAGAAAAAAATATGCAGCGAAAACTACCAACTGTTTCTTCTGGGTGATTGTATACTCACTAGGTGCCATTCCTGTTGACATGAACTAGACTATCTCTACGAAGTGATCATCAATATTTCTAATGTCCAACAACTGTGCATCCGAGAGTGTATACTCCAAACTAGTAGTCTATTCTCCATGTTCCAACCTTGACAAGTGGTTAGGACCTTTGTTCATTCTTCCTGGCTTAACCACTATCCCAAAATCATATTCTTGAAATAGGAGAAGCCATCTACATATTCTCCCCCCCAACACTGGATTTTTGACTAGGTATTCCAGCATAGAGTAATCAGTAAACATTTTAAAGTGTCCTCCTAGCAAGTAGTGGCGAAACTTCTGCAGAACATACAACATGGATAACCCTTCTCTCTTAGTAGTGGTGTAATTAATCTTAGCTATTGATAGCTTCTTGATAGCAAAGGCTAACGGGTGGTCGATGTCTCATGTTCCCGGTTGTGCTAACACAAATCCTAATGTAATAGAAGATGTATCAAAATGTACTTGTAATTCCTTGCTCCAATATGGAAAAACCAGGATAGACACAATGACCATTTTTTGTTTCAGTGTGTCGAAGCTCTTCTGGCATTCTTCTATCCAATGAAACTGACACTATTTCTTCAAAATATTCTCCATGGGTGTTGTAATCTGTGCATAGCCTTTAATGAACTTCCTGTAGTATCTAGTATGTCTCAACGTAGTGCACAGTTGTTTGACTGAAGTAGGAGGGGGCAGATTAACTATAATGGAAATCTTAGATGGATCTACCAACAATCCCTTCTTGCATACAATATGAACTAACAACACTCCAAAGGGTGAAAAGAAGATTCACTTCTTCAGGTTTAAGGCAATTTGACATTCCCTGAACTTGTCCAACATTAGCCTTAAACATTCAATATGATTTTTCAATAAACTAAAAGCAGTCCAATCATCAAAGTATGCTTCTAGAAATTTATGTAGAAACTCCTTGAATGCTTCAACCACCACCTTGAAAAATATGGTTGGGGCATTCTTCATTCCAAACAACATCAATGTATACTTTTAGGATCTCCATTCTGTGGCAAAGGTGGTCTTATGGTGATCTTCCTTGTCAATCCAGATTTGATGGTATCCTGAAAATCCATCTGTAAAAGAATATACCTCCTGGCCTCCCACATTGTCTAACACTTCATCAGTGAATGACATAGGGAATGGATCAGGAAAACAGGCATCATTCAACTTCTAGAGATATACAAAAATCCTAATCTCTCATGTCTTCTTGTCTTTCACCACCATAGGGCTAATCCACTTTAACTCTTCAACCGGTTCTATGATCCCTACTTCCATCATTCTGTCGAGCTCAATATTCACTTTCTCCTTATATTTAGGGTTCAATCTGTAGGGTCTCTATTTGACTGGCCTTTCATCTGGTTTCAAAGGGATCCTCATCTCTCCCATAGGCCCTTTATTTCCCTTCATATCAGTGAACTTGGTTGGAAACAAGTCTTGATATTCATGCAGTAACTCTGTGATCTTGTAAGTAGTGGCAACATCCCAATAGTCTCCAACATTTGCAAGCTTCGGTGTTTTCTCTGTTCCAATATTGACTTTATTGATCTTGATCGATTGTCTAATGAAGGGTAGATCAACTCCTGGTCCTTCTATGTCTCTTTGGCCTTTTGTTTCTATGATGTTCACCTTCCTAGGATCATCGTCTTCATTAGCATTGATATTGTAACAGCCTTTCAGTTTCAAGAGAGGCGTAGTCCATTCATCTTCTTCTTGTTCCAAAGGGAGGCTAGATGCCTCCTTAAATAATTTTTGTCTTACAATATGTAATGCTTGATCTACTGCAGGATATTGACTTTCGAATAATAAGGTAGTTACAAAGTTCCGAGTCAGACCTTCCCAATCTACAATGATGAGGCACAATTCTGCTTGAAGATACCAGTTGATAAGGGTTGTCTCCAGTGTGTTAATGAATTTTTGCACCCTCTTGAGGAATGTTTCTCCACATTGCCTCACAACTTCTCACATGGTCCTTCAGACAGATTTGACCTGTGTACCTAAATTTGCATCCTTTTACTTGTGTTGAGAACCGCGTTGTCATCAAAGTACGACATTGTACCTAGTCTGCAATGTTGTTTTTGTGTGTCCCCCACCATCTTGCTAGTTTTGGTTTCAAGGCCTCATCCATTGCCAACAATATTTGTTGTGTTGTTACAATTTCTTCAAAGTCCAACAAGAATAATTCTAAATGATTCAGACCATCAAAGGTGGGTAAGTTACTTACTGTTGTACAATACAGGGAACTTCACTGGTTAATCTAGCGCATCTCCTTGTAGATAATTCATAAAAAATATTCTGCCAATTCTCCAGTGCTTCTTCGGAATCTGATGAACATGCACTGTCACTTCACCAACTTAGGTTCCTATCCACCGTAGGATTAATGTAATTATATTGTCTAGTTGTTAATATGTATATGTTTTCCAGTTCATATGTGTGGTTTTCTTCTCTGATCGGTTATGTGTATCTCTGATCTTCATCAGGATCCAAAGGTGCAATGACCCTAAGGCCATATTCTTCAAACACCATTCATCTTTTCTTTAAATCAACCACAATGGAATTATTGAAAGCCCAATCAATTCCTAATAGAGCAGGGTAAGGAAAGATATCACCAACTATCTCAATCACCTCGAATTCTGCAAATGTACTTGATCCATCGATGTCCACAAGGACATGTTCCAATATTCTAAAGGGGATTACAACTTGCTTATTAGCCATCCTAAGCCTGATAGGGGAATAAATCAACTTAGGTTTTCCTATCAGTGCCTAGGTCTACATCATCATGATGTTGACCTCTGACCCTAAGTCGAGGACCACATAATCTATATCATACTCTCCAATTTGAGCATTCAGGTGTATTTCCTTATTTGTCCTTCTCCTTTTAGAGACTTGGTGTACTTCTCTATTCAGTAGGGGATCTATATTTCCTAGCTCATACCGCCTGATTAAATTTTATAGATCTTGTACACAACTTTCATCTTGAATTAACTTAATACAAGTATATAATAATTACATGAGCTTGCTTACCTCTTTTCCTTCTTTTGTCAGAGAAAACTAATCAAATGCCAGAGGCATTCCATATTATCTTAATTCTAGTCATATCACTGATGAAGAAACTTGGTCTCTCCCGAATTCGTTTCTTGCCTCCTCAAACATTTGTTTTTCTTTCTTTGCATCAAAAGTTTTTGTCTTCTCTACTGCTTTCCTGACTCCTGATTCTTCTGTAGTCTTTCCATGGGTTGTTATGTCTTCTCCTATAGTAGTGCCTCCTCTAGTGATAACATAGACTCTAGGGTCATCTCCACAAGGTTCAATGTATATCAGTTGCACATGCGAGTTCTGATGAGGTCCTCATCTCTCCTAAATTTTGGATAGTAGCACAAGACAATCTTTGATAACATGTTCGAATGAGCTGCAGTAGCTGAAAGTAGTACAAGGGTTATGAAATACCCTTGCTAAGTGTCCTTGTTGTGTGTGGCTGTAACAGATGATCTATCCTCGACCTCGACCCATACCTCCTCCTGGTCCTCTTCCTTTGAATCCACCGTGAGGGTTGAAGTTTCCTCTTCCTGGAGAATTATATTGCATAATGTTTCCTTCTTGTTGTATTTCACCATGAATTTGTATATATCCCTTGACCTTTCATGCATGAGGTCATAATCCCTCTCGATCATCATGACCAATAGAATTACTGAACGTGCAATACCTATTTGTGGGTGTTTGAACATATTTTTGCATGTAATAACACTCACCAAGGTGATGTCTATTTCTACATACCTCACACCAGGGTAGGGTGACTTTCTTTGAAGGGCTCAGAGCTCCAGAGGCCAAGTATTCATGAAATAGAGGATAGTGTTCCTTGTCAAGTCCTTCTAATTTTCATATGATACACCACATGTCTTCTCTTTTATCTTTTCCCTTGTCTTTCTTCATATCTTCGACCTGCAGACACAAATTATTTAGTTGACTCAAGATTTGACTCATACCTAAGCTGGATTCTCCCATAGGGGTTGATTCTAGATTCATGGCAATCTCCAGCACCCCAGCCTATGAAGAAATATTCTGTTGCATCAGAGGAACTTTGATGTGTGGTAAGAGAGAATAAATGAACCATTCATTGTTCTTCTCATCTGGGATTTGAAAACTCAGATGGCCTGTCAAGGTCTTAAATCTCTGATCAAACTCCCACATAGATTGATCTATTCTCTTCTTGATTTCTTTTAGGTCTATAATGCACTGTGACTCTAACTTAGGTTTCTTGAATTCGTCAATTAGCACAGTCTTAATGGAATTCAACGGTTTAGGTGCAGCTCCTTGGTCAAATTTCATGTACCAGCTTAGTGCATGATCTCTTAGGGTAGTACTGAACTAATCTCATTTGACATCTTCATCGGTGATATTATTAATACTCCACACCACTTCAAAAAGAAACCAGTGTTGATCAGGGTCTTTAGATCCATTGTCTCTAAAGGTGGGTAACCTCATCTCATCTACTATAGATCTTCCTAGGTTTCCTGACTGAGTATGTGGTGGAATACTAGTGACAGTGCTCTAAATTATTTGGTGACTCTGATTACTATGATTTCTTAGTGCTGCTGAAACAACAAGAGGAGTAATAGTACTTACTTCAACAGTCTGTGCAATTCCTGAAGTTTTTGGTTCTTCTTGATGAGGTTCTTTAGCTTTTCCTCCCTCTTCCCTACAGGATTCTGAATGCTCTTCATCCGTTAGATCGACCTCTTCTCCACTGTAGAAACCCTCGTCACCATAGTTCTTATTAAGAATGTTCACAAGATGAACTTCTCTGAATGCTCTCTCACTGCGCGTGTGTCCAGCCTCTGTATCACTGTCGTTGTACGAGTTCTTGAAAATTAGCCTTTTCCAATCTAACCAACTACTATATCTTCAAGATGTTCTTCTCATGCAATATCATCTTGATATTGAACTTTAGAAAGTGTAAAAATTTTCCTCTGGGTCCCTTAAAGAAATACCTCTCAGCTTGGCTATAAAACTCTACTCTTTCAACAAAAAACTCGGTGATGTACCCTCTAATGGTTATATCAAACTAGTGATCTACTGCTTGTGACACAGCATTATCGACTCTCTTGACCTTATTGATTAGCACCGACGTCCAAACCACGAGAGATCTAGATCTAATCTCAAATTGCATATCTGCTAACCTAGCTAACCACTCATATAGCTCCTGATGGATTCCTCCAAATAAAATCTCATGTATATCAGTAAAGATATATATTCCTAACTAATCCTCTGTACTAAGATTAGGTTTCTTGTTCTAGGCTTCAACGAAGTCCTTTTCTTGATCTTCTATCCACTTCTTAATCTTTATATTTGATGGAAACCACCTTGAAATTCCCTCAAGAAGATTCATGTCCCGACGACGGAACCATTTGTTGGCACAGGGGCATACCCATTATTCAACTCCAAGAGCGCACCAACAAGCCTTAAATATTGGCCCTTTTGGAAACACCTACGAGGCAGATGCCGTCTCACCCGAAGTAGCTATAGGGGGCTTGCATGACAAAGATTTCTACAACCAAAGGGAATACCAAGTGGATCCAATACAAGAACAACACAACATATATATATCAATTACCATCTTAGATATACTCCACACAACTATCTGTCAGATGTAACACAATAATACAATAGTAGTATATCAAATGACAAAGAACAGAGTATCAATCACACACAACACAGGACATACGTGGTTCACCATCTCTCTAGGGCTACGTCTACAAAACCGTGCTTTATAATATATTAAGATGAAGCATACATTTCTTGTCTACGCTCTTATCTAGTAGATATTATTTCTTCTCCTCTTTGTCTCTCCCCTTCCTGTGCACCCAATTGTAGGACTGATCTTCACACCTAGTTGAATATCTTACAATGCCAGAAGTCTCTTACACTTAGCACTTATCTCTCACACAACAATAATCACTCATGCCAACAAAAAAACTAGAACGAACCCTCTTCCCTCATTTAGGTTCTTATTTATACACTACAATATATCACCGAAAGCCTTAGGTCGAGACCTAGGTGTCAAAACCCTAGATACCAAAACCCTAGGTCAACTTGACCCGCATTTTCAGGGCTTCACCAACCCGTCTTTCCTTCATTTTCTCGTGGTGCTCCAAAGCATCCAATTGGGGATTTTTCCACTTGATGAGTTGTCCACGATCTGTCTCCCTTGATGATCTATCATCCTCGATCTCCTCGTCCAATGACTTGCTTTCTCTTACTTCACTCCATCTTTTCTGTTATTCTTCTCACTTTGACCTAGTAATAGTCACTATGTCTTCCACGCAGTTTGTATTCCTTCTTTTCTGCCTTAATATTTTCTTACTTCCATTCCCAAGGGACAACAGGCCCCCAACACTGACCTGTGACTCGTCCCGAGGCACTTCAGATCTGATCCTTCTATTTTTCTTCGACTTCGGACTGCGCAGGGAAGTCTTTTCTTTCAACTCTATGCCTCCCTTCCTTATATAGGTTGTATTTTCTATGTCTTATGCCCAGTTTCAACTGCAGCTGGTCTTTAGAGCCTTTTACTCATGCTTTTATTGAGAGATGCGAGGCAACTGGTTGTCATAATACAATTTCAACCAGCTCCAGTTCACCAAACCTTCCTTCCATTCTCCATTCAAGGTCTTCAACTGCGCAACTACTCCTTTTGTAACATAGGGAACTTATTCAGGCTTAAGGCAATCTGACACTCCCCGCACTTTTCCAACATTAGCCTTAAACATTCAATATGATTATTCAATATACTAAAAATAGTCCAATCATCAAAGTGTGCTTCTAGAAATTTATGTAGAAACTCCTTTGAATGCTTCGATCACCACCCTGGAAACGATGGTTGGGGAATTCTTCAATCTAAATGACATCACTGTATACTGGTAGGATCCCCATTATGTGGTAAAGGTGGTCTTATGGTGATCTTCCTTGGCAATCCATATTTGATGGTATCCTGAAAATCCATCTGTAAAAGAATATACCTCCTGGCCTCCCACATTGTCTAACACTTCGTCAGTGAATGACGTAGGGAATGGATCATGCAAAGAGACATCATTCATATTCCAAAGATCTACAAAAATCTTAATCTCTCCTGTCTTCTTGTCTTGCACCACCATAGGGATAATCCACTCTGACTCTTCAATCGGTTCTATGATCACTACTTCCAGCATTCTGTTGAGCTCAATCTTCACTTTCTCATTATATTTAGGGTTCAAGTTATAGGGTCTCTGTTTGACTGGCCTTGCATCTGATTTGAAAATGATCCTCATCTCTCCCATAGGCCCTTTAATTCCCTTCATATCAGTGAACTTGGTTGGAAACAAGTCCTGATATTCATGCAGTAACTCTGTGATCTTGTCAATAGTGACAGCATCCCAATAGTCTCCAAAATTTGCAAGCTTCGGTGTTTTCTTTGTTCCAATATTGACTTTCTTGATATTGATCGACTGTCTAATGAAGGGTAGCTCAACTCTTGGTCCTTCTATGTCTCCTTGGCCTTCTGTTTCGACGATGTTCACCTTCCTAGGATCATCATCTTCATCAACATTGATATTGTAACAACCTTGCAGTTTCTGGAGAGGCACAGTCCATTCATCCTCTTCTTGTTCCAAAGGGAGGCTAGATGCCTCCTCAAATACTTTCTGTCTTACAATTTGTAACGCTTGATCTACTGAAGGATATTGAATTTTGAATAAGAAGGTAGTTACAAAGTTTTGAGTCATACCTTCCCAATGTATAGTGATGAGGCGCAGTTATACTTGAAGATACCAGTTGATAGGGGTTATGTCCAGCGTGTTAATGAATTTGTGCACCCACTACTCTTGAGGAATGTTTCTCTAGGCTGTCTCGCAACTTCTCACATGGTCTGTCAGACAACTTTGATCTGTGTACCTAACTTCTTAGCCTTCTACTTGTGTTGAGAACCACGCTATCATCAAAGTATGACATTGTACCCAGTCTGTAATTTTGTTTTTGTGTGTCCCCCACCATCTTGTTGGTGTTGTTTTCAAGGCCTCATCCATTGCCAACAATTTTTACTATGTTGGTACAATTTCTTCAAAGTCCAACAAAAATTCTTCTAAATGATTGATACCATCAAAGGTGGCTAAGTTACTTATTGTTGTACCGATCCAACAAACTTCCCTGGTTAATCTAGCGCATCTCCTTGTAGATAATTCATAAAAAAAAAATTCCATTTCTCCATTGCTTCCTCTGAATCTAATGAACATGCGCTGTCACTTCGCCAACTTAGGTTCCTAACCGCCATAGGATTAATGTAATCCTGTTGTCTGTTTGTTAATCTATATATGTTTTCATTTTCATATGCACGGTCTTCTTCTCTGATGGGTTATGTGTATCTCTGACCTTCATCAGGATCCAAAGGTGCAATGAACCTAAGGCCATATCCTTCAAAATTCATTCATCTTTTCTTTAAATCAACAACAATGGAATTATTGAAAGACCAATCAATTCCTAACAACACAGGGTAAGGAAAAATATCACCAACTATCTCAATCACCTCGAAGTATGAAAACATCCTTACTCCGTCAATGTCCACAGGGACATGTTCCAATCTTTGAAAGGGGCTTACAACTTGCTGATTAACCATCCGAAGCCTGATAGGGGAATATATCAACTTAGGTTTTCCCATCAGTTCCCAAATCTGCTTCATCGTGATGTTGACCTCCGACACTAAGTCGAGGACCACATAATCTATATCATACTCTCCAATTTAAGCATTCAAGTGTATTTCCTTATTTTTCCTTCTCCTTTTAGATACTTGGTGTACTTATATATTCAGTAAGGGATCTATCTTTCCTAGCTCCTACAATTTGATTAAAGTTTATAGCTCTTGTACAACGCTTTCATCGTGAATTAACTTAATACAAGTATATAGTAATTCCATGAGCTTGCTTACCTCTTTTCCTTCTTTTGTCAGAGTAGACTGATCGAATGCCAGAGGCATTCCATATTCTCTTACTTCAGGTTGCGTCTTTGATGAAAAAATTTGGTCTCTCCCAAATTCTTTTCTTGCCTCCTTAAACATTTGTTTTTCTTTCTTTGCATCAAAGTTTTTTGTCTTCTCTACAACTTTCCTGACTCCTGATTCTTCTGTAGTCTTTCCATGGGTCCCTATGTCTTCTCCTATAGCAGCGCCACCTCTAGTGATAACAATGAGTCCTCTCTGTGAGGTTAAACATATATCAGTTGAACTTGTGGGTTCTGATGAGGTCATCATCTCTCCTGAAGTTTGGCTAGTAGCACAAGGCAATCTTCAATAACATGTTCAAATGAGCTGTAGTAGATGCAAGTAGTACAAGGGTTCTAACAAACTCTTGGTAAGTGTACTAGTTGTGCGTTGTTGTAACAAATGATTTGTCCTCAACCTTGACCCATACCGTCTCCTCATCCTCTTCATATGAATCCACCGCGAGAGTTGAAGTTTCCTCTTTCTGGAGAATTATACTGTGCAGTGTTTCCTTCTTGCCGTACTTCACCTTGAATTTTGTATATATACCTTGACCTTTCATGCATGAGGTCATAAGCCCTACAATCCTGATCATCATGACCCACAGGCTTACATAACGTGCAATACATATTTGTGGGTGTCTGAACATATTTTTGCATGTAATATCACTCACCAAGGTGATGTCTATTTCTACATACCTCGCACCAGGGTAGGGTGACTTGCTTGAAAGGGATCGGAGCTTCAGAGGCCAAGTATTCATGAAATAGGGGACAATGTTCCTTGTCATGGCCTTCTGATTTGCATATGATACACTAGATTTCTTCTCTTTTATATTTTCCCTTGTCTTTCTTCATATCTTCGACCTACAGAGACAAACTAGTTAGTTGACTCAAGATTTTACTCATACCTGAGCTAGATTCTCCCATAGGGGATGATTCTAGCTTCATGGTGATCTCCAACGCCTCAGAATACGAAGCAATCTTCTGTTGCATCAAAAAAAACTCTGATGTGTGGTAAGAGAGCATAAATGAACCATTCCTTGTTCTTCTCATCTGGGATTTGAAAACTCAGATGGTCTGTCAAGGTATTAGATCTCTGATCGAACTCCCACACAGGTTGATCTATTCTCTTCTTGATTTATTTTAGGTTTGTAATGCATTGCAACTCTAACTTAGGTTTATTGAATTTGACAATTGGCACAGTCTTAATGGAATTCAATGGTTTAGGTGTAACTCCTTGGACAAATTTCATGTACCAACTCAATGCACGATCTTTTAGGGAAGTACTAAACTGAGCTCATTTGACAGCTTCGTTGTTGATATTATTAATACTCCACACTGCTTCAAAAAGAAACCAGTGTTGATCAGGGTCTTCAGATCCATCGCCTCTAAAGGTGGGTAACCTCATCTCATATTCCATAGATCTTCCTAGGTTTCCTGACTGAGTATGTGGTGGAATACTAGTGACAGTGCTCTAATCGCTTTGGTGACTCTGATTACTCTGATTTCTTAGTGCTACTGAAACAACAAGAGGAGTAATAGTACTTACTTCAACAGTCTGTGCAGTTCCTGAAGTTTTTGGCTCTTCTCGGTGAGGTTCTTCAACTTTCCCTCCCTCTTCCCTAGAGGATTCTGGATGCTCTTAGTCTGTTAGATCGACCTCTTCTCCATTGTAGAAACCCTTGTCACTGTAGTTCTTATTAAAAATGTTCACAAGAGGAACTTCTTTGAACGCTCTCCCACTGCGTGTGTGTCCAGCCTCTGTATCACTGTCACTGTCCGAGTTCTTGAAAATTAGCCTTTTCCAATCTGACCAACTACTATATCTTCAAGATGTTCTTCTCATGCAATAACATCTTGATCTTCAACTTTAGAAAGTGTAAAAACTTTCCATTGGGTCCCTTAAATAAATACCTCTCGACTTGGCTATATAACTCTACTCTTTCAACAAAAAACACGGTGATGTACCCTCCAATCTTTCTATCAAACCAGTGATCTACTACTCGTGACACAGCATTATCGACTCTCTTTACCTTATTGATCAGCACCGACGTCCAAACCACAAGAGGTCTATATCTAATCTCAAACTGGGTATCTGCTAACCTAGCTAACCACTCATATAGCTCCTGATGGATTCCTCCAAATAAAATCTCGTGTATATCAGTAAATATATATCTTCCTAACCAATCCTCTGTACTAAGATTAGGGTTCTTGTTCTGGGCTTCAATGAAGTCCTTTTCTTGATCTTCTATCCACTTCTTAATCTTTGTCTTTGATGGAAACCACCTTGACATTCCCTCAAGAATATTCTTGTTCCAATGATGGAACCATTTGTTGGCATAGGGGCAGACCCATGGTTCAACTCCAAGAGCGCACCAACAAGCCTTAACTACTGGTCCTTTCGGAAACACCTATGAGGTAGATGCAGTCTCACCTGAAGTAGGTATAGGGGGGTTGCAGGACAAATATTTCTACAACCAAAGGGAATACCAAGTGGATCCAATACAAGAACAACACAACATCTATATATCAATTACTAGCTTATATCTACTCCACACAACTATTTGTCAGATCTAACACAATAATACAATAGTAGTATATCAAATGAAAAAGAACAGAGTATCAATCACACACAACACAAGATATACGTGGTTCACCCTCTCTCTAGGGCTACGTCCACAGAACTGTGCTTTATAATATATTAATATGAAGCATACATTTCTTGTCTATTCTCTTAGCTAGTAGATATTCTTTCTTCTCCTCTTTGTCTCTCCCCTTCCTGCGCACCCAACTGTAGGACTGATCTTCGCACCCAGCTGAAGATATTACAATACCAGAAGGCTCTTACACTTAGCACTTATCTCTCAACAACAATAATCACTCATGTCAACAACAAAACTAGAACGAGCCCTCTTCCCTCATCTAGGTTCTTATTTATACATTACAATAGCTCACCGACAGCCTTAGGCTGAGACCTAGGTGTCAAAAACCTAGATACCAAAACCCTAGGTCAACTTGACCCGCATTTTCATGGCTTCGTTAGCTCGTATTTCCTTCCTTTTCCTGCAGTGCTCCAAAGCATCCAATAGTGGATTTTTCCTCTTGCTGAGTTGTACACAATCTATCTCCCTTGCTGATCTGTCATCCTCATTCTCCTTGTCCAATGACTTTCTTTATCTTACTTCGGAACGATTCTTAGGCTTGGTACCAAATATTCCATTGGGACAACAACTTTGAGACCATACATCAACTTAAAAGGGATCTTCATTGTTATCTTCTTGCAAGTGGTTCTATAGGCCCATAATACTGTTGGTACTCTTAAATCCAAGTCATACCTATTCACACTGCAAATCTTCATCAACGTTGTCTCCAAGATTTTGTTGAATGCTTCAACTGTCCCATTCGCTTGTGGATGGTAAGGTGTGATTTTCTGATGATGGATTGCAAATTCCTCAATCAAGGCCTCAATGGTATTATTAATGAAATTTGTGCCTTGATCACTCATAAGGAAATTTAGGCATCCAAACCTGGTTATGATGTCATCAAATATGAAGCGTGCAACTGTATTTGCACTGCATTCCTTAACATCTCTTGCTTTGTCCCATCTAGTCAAGTACTCTGTCGCAGTGATTATGTACCTTTCTCCGGTGCACTTTCGGGTGTGGTTATAGGTCGCACGATGTTAATGGCCCATTTCTCAAATCCTTGTAGGGCCAGTTGTGGTGCTAAAGGAATTTCATCTCTTCTGGACAGTTTCCCAACTCTTTGGCATACATCACAGACTCTGTAATAGTCCTTAGTATCTCTGTGTAAGGTAGGCCACCAAGGGCCAACTCTAAGAACCTTATGCGATGTTGCTTTCCATGTGTAGTGTCCTTCTACGATGCCTTCATGAGCTTCGGCAAGGATCAATGGTCGTTATGCCTCCATAATATACATCCTCAATATCTCATCAGATCCCATCTTGTATAGCTATCCAGCTATAAGCGAAAAATATGCAGTGCGCACTACTAGTTGTTCTTTTGGGTGATTGTATACTCACTAGGTACTATTCCTATTGACGGGAACTACACTATCTCTGTGAATTGATCATCAATATTTCTAATGGCCAACAAATGTGCATCCAACAATGTATCCTCCAAACTAGTGGTCTATAATCCATGTTCCAACCTCAACAAGTGGTCAGGACCTTTGTTCATTCTTTCTGGCTTAACCATTATCTCAAAATCATATTCTTGAAATAGGAGAATCCATCTTCATATTATCCCCCCAAACAATGTCTTGTTGACTAGGTATTTCAGCACAGAGTGATCAGTAAACATTTTAAAGTGTTGTCCCAACAAGTAGTGGCGGAACTTCTGCAGCACATACACCATGGCTAACCCTTCTCTCTCAATAGTGGTGTAATTAATCTCAGCTGTTGATAGCTTCCTGCTAGCAAAGGCTAACGCGTGGTCGATGTCTCCTATTCCCGCTTGTGCTAACACAGCTCCTAATGCAATAGAATATGCATCGATATGTATGTGTAATTCCTTTCTCCAATATGGAAAAACTAGGATAGGCGCAATAACCATTTTTTGTTTCAATGTGTTGAAGCTCTTCTAGAATTCTTTTGTCCAATGAAACTGGCAATATTTCTTCAAAATATTCTCCATGGGTGTTGTAATCTATGCATAGCCTTTAATGAACTTCGTATAGTATCCAGTATGTCCTAGCACAGTGCGCAGTTGTTTGACTGAAGTAGGAGGGGCCAAATCAACTATAGTGGCAATCTTAGATGGATCTACCAGCAGTCCCTACTTCATACAATATGACCTAACAACACTCCAAACGGTGAAAATAAGAAGAATTTATTCAGGTTTAAGGCAATTTAACACTCCCTACACTTGTCTAACATTAGCCTTAAACATTCAATATGATTTTTCAATAAACTAAAAATAGTCCAATCATCAACGTATGCTTCTAGAAATTTATGTAGAAACTCCTTAAATGCTTCAACCACCACCTTGGAAAATATGGTTGGGGAATTATTCAATCCAAACAGAATCACTGTATACTGGTAGGATACCCATTCTGTGGAAAAGGTGGTCTTATGGTGATCTTCCTTGGTAATCCAGATCTGATGGTATCCTGAAAATCTATCTGTAAAAGAATATATCTCCTGGCCTCCGACATTGTCTAACAGTTTGTCAGTGAATGACGCAGGCAATGGATCATGTAAACATGCATCATTCATCTTCCATAGATCTAAAAAAATCCTAATCTCTCTTGTCTTCTTGTCTTGAACCACCATAGGGCTAATCCACTCTGACTCTTCAACTGGTTCTATGATCCCTTCTTCCAGCATTCTGTCAACCTCAATCTTCACTTTCTCCTTATATTTAAGGTTCAATTTGTAGGGTCTCTGTTTGACTGGCCTTGCATCCAGTTTCAAAGCGATCCTCATCTATCCCATAGGCCCATTAATTCCCTTCATATCAGTGAAGTTGGTTGGAAACAAGTCCTGATATTCATGAAGTAACTCTGTGATCTTGTCAATAGTGGCAATATCCCAATAGTCTCCAACATTTGCAAGCTTTAGTGTTTTCTCTGTTCCAATTTTGACTTTCTTGATATTGATCATCTATCTAATGAAGGGTATCTCAACTCCTGGTCCTTGTATGTCTCTTCGGCCTTCTGTTTTGATGATGTTCACTTTCCTAGGATCATCATATTCATCAAAATTGATATTGTAACAACCTTGTAGTTTCTAGAGAGGTGCAATCCATTCGTCCTCTTCTTGTTCCAAAGGGAGGATAGATGCCTCCTCAAATACTTTCTATCTTACAATATGTAACGCTTGATCTACTGAAGAATATTGACTTTTGAATAAGAAGGTAGTTACAAAGTTTTGAGTCACACCTTCCCAATGTACAGTGATGAGGCGTAGTTCTGGTTGAAGATACCAGTTGATAGGGGTTGTGTCCAACGTGTTAATGAATTTGTGCACCCACTGCTCTTGAGGAATGTTGCTTCAGGCTACTTTGCAACTTCTCACAAGGTCCTTTAGACAAATTTGACCTGTGTGCCTAACTTCGCAGCCTTCTACTTGTGCTGAGAACCACATTGTCATCAAAGTACGACATTATACCCATTCTGTAATGTTTTTTTTGTGTGTCCCCCACCATCTTGCTGGTGTTGGTTTCAAGGCCTCATCCATTGCCAACAATATTTGTTGTGTTGGTACAATTTCTTCAAATTCCAACAAGAATGCTTATAAATGATTCATACCATCAAAGGTGGGTAATTTACTTACTTTTGTACCGATCCAGGGAACTTCCCTGGTTAATCTAGCACATCTCCTTGGAGATAATTCATCAATTTGTTTCTGCCAGTTCTCTAGTGCTTCTTCTGAATTTGATGAACCTGTGTTGTCACATCGCTAGCTTAGGTTCCTATCCTCCATAGGATTAATGTAATCATGTTGTCTGGTTGTTAATCTTTATATGTTTTCCAGTTCATATGCACGGTCTTCTTCTTTGATGGGTTATGTGTATCTCTGACCTCCATTAGGATCCAAAGGTGCAATGACCCTAGGGCCATATCCTTCAAAAGTCATTCATCTTTTCTTTAAATCAACAACAATGGAATTATTGAAAGACCAATCAGTTCCTAGCAACACAGGGTAAGGACAAATATCGCCAACTATCTCAATCACCTCGAAGTATGCAAACATCCTTACTCCGTCGATGTCCACAAGGACATGTTCCAATCTTCCAAAGGGGCTTACGGCTTGTTGATTATCCATCCTAGACCTGATAGGGGAATATATCAACTTAGGTTTTCCCATTAGTTCCCAGGTCTACTTCATCATGATGTTGACCTCCGACCCTAAGTCGAGGACCACATAATCTATATCATACTCTCCAATTTGAGCATTCAGGTGCATTTCCTTATTTGTCCTTCTCATTTTAGAGACTTGGTGTACTTCTCTATTTAGTAAGGGATCTATATTTCCTAGCTCATAATTTCTGATTAAATTTTATAGCTCTTGTACAACGCTTTCATCTTGAATTAAATTAATACAAGTATATAAGAATTCCATGAGCTTGCTTACCTCTTTTCCTTCTTTTGTCAGAGAAGACTGATCGAATGTGAGAGGCATTTCATATTCTCTTAATTCTAGTCGCGTCGTTGATGAAGAAACTTGGTCTCTCCCGAATTCTTTTCTTTCCTCCTCAAACATTTTTTTTCTTTCTTTGCATCAAAAGTTTTTGTCTTCTCTGCAGCTTTCCTGACTCCTGATTCTTTTGTAGTCTTTCCATGGGTCCCTATGTCTTCTCCTGTAGAAGCACCTCCTCTAGTGATAACAATGACTCTAGATTCCTCTCCGCGAGGTTCATCATATATCAGTTGCACTTGCGGGTTCTAATGAGGTCCTCGTCTCTCCTGAAGTTTGGCTAGTATCACAGGACAATCTTCAATAACATGTTCGAATGAGCTGCAGTAGCTGCAAGTAGTACACAGGTTCTAACAGACACTTGCTAAGTGTCCTGGATATGTGAAGTTGTAACAGATGATCTGTCCTCGACCTCGACCCATACCTCCTCCTTGTCCTCGTCCTCTGAATCCACCGCGAGGGTTGAAGTTTCCTCTTCCTGGACAATTATACTGCGTAGTGTTTCCTTATTGCTCTACTTCGCCTTGAATTTTTTATATATCCCTCGAAATTTCATGCATGAGTTCATAAGCCCTACAATCCTGATCATCATGACCCAAATAGTTCCATAACGTGAAATACATATTTGTGGGTGTCTGAACATATTTTTTCATGTAATAGCACTCACCAAGGCGATGTCTATTTCTACATACCTTGCACCAGGGTAGGGTGACTTTCTTGAAAGGGCTCAGAGCTCCAGAGGCCAAGTATTCATGAAATAGGGGACAATGTTCCTTGTCATGGCCTTCTAATTTTCATATGATACACCAGATGTCTTCTCTTTTATCTTTTCCCTTGGCTTTCTTCATATCTTTGACCTGCAGAGAAAAACTAGTTAGTTGACTCAAGATTTGACCCATACCTAAGCTGGATTCTACCATAGGGGTTGATTATAGCTTCATGGCGATCTACAGAACCTTAGCTTGCGAAGAAATATTTCATTGCATCAGAGGAACTCTAATGTGTGGTAAGAGAGAAGAAGTGAACCATTCCTTGTTTTTCTCATTTGATATTTGAAAACTCAGATGGCCTGTCAAGATCTTAAATCTTTGATCAAACTCCCACACAGGTTGATCTATTCTCTTCTTGATTTCTTTTAGTTTTGTAATTCACTACGACTCTAACTTAGATTTCTTGAATTTGGAAATTAGCGTAGTCTTAATGGAATTTAGCAGTTTAGGTGTAGCTCCTTGGAAAATTTTCATGTACCAGCTTAGTGCGCGATCTCTTAGGGTAGTACTGAACCGAGCTCGTTTGACATCTTCGTCGATGATATTATTAATACTTCACACTGCTTCACAAAGAAACTAGTGTTGATTAGGGTCTTCAGATCCATCTCCTCTAAAGGTGGGTAACCTCATCTCATCTACCATAGATCTTCCTAGGTTTCCTGACTGAGTATGTGGTGGACTACTAGTGATAGTGCTCTAAACTCTCCGGTGACTCTGATTACTCTGATTTCTTAGTGCTGCTGAAACAACAGGAGGAGTAATAGTACTTACTTCAACATTCTGCGCAATTCCTGACATTTCTGGATCTTCCCGGTGAGGTTCTTCATCTTTCCCTTCCTCTTCCCTAGAGGATTCTAAATGCTCTTCATCTATTAGATCAACCTCTTCTCCACTGTAGAAACCCTCGTCCCCGTAGTTCTGCTTAAAAAGGTTCGCAAGAGGAACTTCTCTGAACGCTCTCCCACTACACGTGTGTCCAGCCTCTGTATCGATGTTGCTGTCCAAGTTCTTGAAAATTAGCCTTTTCCAATCTAACCAACTACTGTATCTTCAAGATGTTCTTCTCATGCAATAACATCTTGATTCTTGTCTACACTCTTAGTTAGAAGATCTTCTTTATTCTCCTCTCTGTACCTCCCCTTCCTGCGCACCTAGCTGCAAGACTGATCTTCGCACCTCGCTAAAGATCTTACAATACCAGAAGTCTCTTACACTTAGCACTTCTCTCACACACAATAATAATCACTCATGTGAACAAAAAAACTAGAACAAACCCTCTTCCCTCATCTAGGTTCTTATTTATACATTACAATAGCTCATGGATAGCCTTAGGCCGAGACCCAGGTGTCAAAACCCTAGATACCAAAACCCTAGGTCAACTTGACTTGCGTTTTCAGGGCTTCACCAACCTGTCTTTCCTTCCTTTTCATGCAGTGCTCCAAAGCATCCAATGGTGGCTTTTTTTGCTTGCTAATTTTTACACGATCCGTCTCCCTTGTTGATCTGTCATCCTCGATCTCCTCGTCCAATATATTTCTTTATCTTACTTCGCTCTGTCCTTTCTGTTGTTCTGCTCACTTCGACCCAGTAACAGTCATTTTGTCTTCCGCGCAATTTCCATTCCTTCTTTTTTGCCTTAATCTTCTCTTAATTCCATACCCAAGGGCCAACAACCTGCAGTGAAAAGGTGTCTTTCATTCATGAATTTGGCATAGGCATCTTGAAACTCACTTCTCAAAAACACCATGGCCAATGTGGAGTCGTGATATTATTTTTCCAAATGGCGCAGATGCTCAAACTCGTTAAGTGCAATGACCAACTCCTTCTCATATCTTATTTCTCTATCTTATGTGGCATTTGTGATAGCCATCCCTGCGGTGATAATCTCAAACATCTTGGCATGTTCCATGATAAACAACTTCTCCTCTGTGGTGATGAGACTCAAACTATCCAACGTAATCATCCTCTTCTTTTTGGTTCTCTTCATGATCTCTTTTCTCTTCCAGTCATAGGAGATCGCTTGTATGTTGGTGACATCATCAATAGGTTCAGGGATTTATTGTTCTCCCGAGGTTAGAGTATTTCCCAGAATCCCACTATGTGTACCTACTCAAGGATGGGTTCTTGAACTTCTTCCATATGTCCCGATGGATCGACCTTCATTTGTTGCTCATCGACTGATGAGGTATCAGACAAAAATGAAGAACCAAGGTTAGGTTCAGTACTTACTTTGTAATCGGTTGTTGGAGTGTCGATTTAGTTCTATGGAATTTCCTTTTTATGGCCACTTGATCCTATCTCATCCCTTGAGTTGTCTATTGGGGTTCCTGGTAAGTTGATTAGCTCAGTTTCTAAGACACTTTCAACCTCATGGTTTCTCTATGGAAGGATTTGAATTGAACCATCGAGACCTAGGGTAGATGATTTCTCGGGTTCCTTTTCCTATGTAATATTTACTGGGGTCACCAGGGAAACCTCCAAAGCCTCCTCCTCATCATAGATATTTATTAAGTCAAATAAGGGGTTTGGTACACTTGTCCTACCTGGTGTCATTTCTATCTTAGGGTGGGTTGAAATTTCCCCTGGTGATCTGATCTGTGGTGGTGGAACTTCAAAGTTTTTTGGCCCGATGATTTCTTCCAGTTGTATTGTCTCTAAGCCACTTGGCTCTCCTCTTCTTTTGATTGGGTCGTTAGCAGGAATCCTCGACATCTACACAAGATCAGGGTCATTTTGCAACTGATCAATGATTCTTTATGCCCCTTATAGCAAGAGAAATCCTCTTCTTTGGGCCACCGTATTCTCTGTCGCTCTGATCCCTTCCCTAAATTTGAGGGCCTCTTGAGCCGACTGCTCTATTGTTTCCACCTGTTCGTCCATGCTCATAGCCTTAAACCTGGTCATTTTCGGGTTGGCTATTCTTTGTACTACCTCCTCCCAGTATTGAGTACATTATGTGAAAATTTCATCCTCAATTTTGTCATGTGCATATGTCCAATAGGAGGATATCTGAGCGGCATGTTGGGGAACCAGGCCTTTAGGGTCGTGGTTGTGAAATCAACCTGTCGGGAACCTAAATTCAATTTGTCTTAACCCTTCTTTTTTGGCTTGAGCAGTGTCCTTTACCAAATAAAACCCCACATGGAAACCGTAGGGTATGAAATCCCACGTCTTGTCCTTGACTAGCGTGGTGTTATAGTCGTGGAGGATAGTCTGGTAGAAGATTTCTCCCATAATGATTTGGTCTAGGACATGAGCTGGTAGTAGATGCAGTGCTCCAGTGGCCCCAAAAACCTTGATGTAGGTTGTATGTTCATCTAAATACTAGTGGCCTACCTTCGCTACTATTTTCTTGGCTTTTGCGGATAGTATTGGGAATTATTTTTTAAATATAATAAGATGAATACAGGCGATGAATTCATCTCAAATGAGTGCGTGGAGTTTTTGTACCTGTTCTCCCAAATTATGATGAAATAAACGTGAACAGAAAGCTCTGCAACATGTTGGCTTAAATTCATGTCAACGAAGACATTTCTCACACAGATCACATCGAGGAGGTACGAGCCCATGTGGAAAGTGGGTGCGTCCCCTTCTTTTGGCGTCTAAACCTGTTGTACATAGATGATCAACTGCTTGGACATTATCACTCCCCAGTTGAATCTGATTCCTGAGATCACTATTGTGTATGCCAAGGGTATCCATTCTTATGAAAACATGGAGTAGTCCTTCTCTCCATACAATCGACATATGTGAGCCATCAAGTAGATGTTTGGATCCCTCGGGCTGACTTTCCCATACGATCCATTTCTCTAGTTTGTAATTTTTTTTTCCTCCTTCCACCATGAGTCCATCAACCAATTGGTGTCGTGGAATTCGTAGAACTTCACCAAAAATTCTATGTTTAGCCACTCCTCTGGGTCTCTGAGCTTGTAATAATTTTGGACACACCCGCCATTCTCATTGTTGATTAATCATTTATGCACGTTTGTTTGGTCTATTAGCCACTTCAAAAACTATATACATGGGAAAATTAGGGTTTTTCTGGCTACCATGTACAAATATGACCATCATATATTTGAGAGCACCTGGTCATAGAGCACCCTTATAGCTGGTTCATTGTGTGGGATACACTCTCGGTACTCCTCTCGGTTGATTCTATTGAATAGGCCCCTCCATTGTGGGAGAATTAATTTGGATCTGATGTTTGATTCTGTATCACCGAAGACTGAAGGTTGGACAAAGGACTTCTTAGTTCAGGTTTTAACAATAGGATTTGTCTTGGGATCATACTCCAACTATCTTGCAGTACCATGAGAATAACCTTCTCCTGTTTTTTCTTCCTTCAGCTTGGGTTCTCTCGATGAGCATCTAGTGGTTGGATTTCTCAGAGGCATTTTTCCTACAACTTAGAAAATAGTTAGAGACTATGTAATAAATCAGATGTATATATAACAAATCACAATCACCGAATTGAAAAACTTGAACAAATACCTTTTTTTCTTATTTAACCTGGTCTTGAAAATCTAAAAATTAGCACAGACTAGAGACACTTTCTTTGCTTCTTCAGATGCTTTGGAATTCAAAATTGTGCGCAAAATGAAATCATTAAAAACCGTTCTAGACATTTAAGAGGGATGTACTTACCTTGTCACATCAGCCATTCAATTCGGGTTATGAGTGTAGTTCTATTAAATTTTCTGCCAGATATTCAAAGATGTTTAAAATTAAATTCGGTCATAGGTTGAAAGCGTGGGCGCAGGTTGTAATGTGGCCTATCGATGATTTCAAATATTCATTGTTCAATCAGTGCACAGGGTAGAAACATATGTCGGGTGAAGCATTAACTAGTTTATTAAATGCCAGAATCTAATCGTATCTCATATTGAAAACATCCCATCATTTCTCTAGTCCAGCCAGTGATTCGGGGGTCAAGGTTCCACTTTGAATACTTTCGTTGATATCTCCTTGAAAAATCTCCCATGTCGAACGATATTTCCATATAGAGATGACATGGCAAGGATGACTTGGAGGTGTGACTAGGACACATGAAACCTTAAGATGACTCGAGACTAAACTAGGTCGTATGACACCCCTATATGACAAAGACATGTGGCACTCAAGACTGGCTTCTTTGTTTACCCGTATTATTTGGAATCGATACTTTTCTTAAGATAAATGTTCTAAAATCCGATCCTATCTTGTCAATGCCGAAAGGTACCAAGGATTGGTGATTAGTGATAAACCTATCCAAGTGATCCTGAATTGGCTCTCTAAAAAATTTCCCGTTGCCTAAATCATATCAGGGATCGATGATCATAGATATGTTTATTGAAGATAAAATCTATTGTTTTAACCCTTCTATATTTTCCTATCCCTAAGAAAGCACATCGGTCATCGACTATTGATGGTTTCTTTATGGATTTTGTCAGTGTCTATCCCTCCTGTAATTTGTTGATGTCGATGGGGATCGACTATCTCTTGAAACTTTGCAGCGAGTAACTCACATAAACCAACTCCACATTCTACCAATGTTGATGGTGCATCGACGATCGATGATTAGTGTAACTGTGTGGCCACTTTACCTGCTTGAATTTTGCCGATGTCGAGCACAAGCGTGCTAGTTGTGATGTTAGCTGCAGATTCTTAGTTATGATTTCACATTATTTTAGACACAAGGTTTCATTTAACAAGCTCAAACAAACCCAAATTGATTGATAAGATTCATGAAAAAAAAAAAAAAAAACCATCCCCCAAAGCGAGCTCAACTTAGACAGTAAAGAAAACAAGTGGTACCCAAGAAGTGATAGAATTTCATAAGGCTTTTAGGGTGTGTTGAGCACTCAATAGTACCAACACCCAAGTTTGTAAAGTGGTATGTGATTTCACTTGGTCTATGATATCGAAATACATAACAACCTTTCTTCTGTGTTGTTTCATCCCATGTTAGATATTCTCCTTTAATAACCATCGACCCAATCTGAAATTCAATGCTTTCAGAGTCTGTTAGTAATCACATGAAGGTATTATTTCCCTCTAAGAAATGTTCCAACCAATAATCAGTGCCCCATTCATCATCTCTTCGGAAAAACACTATGTATATGTGCCCTACAAAAAATGGAGTGCCAACAAGTGAGTCCACTAAATGACCAAAGCATAAAAAATTGATGCTAGCTGTTCAAAATTTAATAGAAGGTTTCAACAAACCTGGCAGTACGAGATATGAGACATCATCATAATATGTTGAAATACTTGATTGGTCCTCCTCCAACTGGGATAATTGCATAGTTATACGTTGACCAAAGGGGAGTGATACATGATCCCATCTATCAACCCAATCTGTCGATTCACAATCATCCCATTCATTACTACTACATGGACCACAAAAGAAAGAGAGTTTTCTCATTCATATTTCAACTATTGCATTGTATGATGTTCTAACTGAATGGAATCCATGAGTTCCATCGATTGTTTTGCATTCTGTTAGTGTCAGAAGTCACTCTTGAATTGCTTGCAGGAGCAGAGCCCGACACCCATCAGTTTTTATGTCACGGTTTAATAAATGGGGTGATCAAATGGGTAAAGACTCAAGAATATAAAAATTTGACTTAGGAGACCAGGCCTGGTATGTATGCAGCAAGGGAGGTCTTGATCCAACTTCTGTCAGTAAATGGATTAAAGGGTGACAGAGGGAAGACTTGTGAGAAGGGAGAGCAAGACTGCCTCAGGCAACAGGCCTTCGAAAGATTGAGGACGAAAAACTCGAAAGACAAGATCCTCTTGGTCCAAAGCTTCAAGGAGCTGAGGGGTGACTCAACTGAATCCTTCAATTCCAAGTCATTTCAGCGCTGAGAAAATCACAAGAACTGATTAGAAACAATGCGACTATTACAGTGATCCAACCTACATCATCCTATAACAGCCACAACTCGACTGGATCCTCCAACTCCGAGTTGTTCTAACAAAGTGAACAAAGAGATGGAAGGGAAGCTGACATTCATAAAGTAAGAAATCTCAAATGCCTTATACATTAACCAGAGTGACCAATGCTTCATCAAAACTTTACAATCCGGAGCTTTGCTCAACCATCGATCCTTTACAAAATACAAAGACTGGGTCTATATACTTAGGAAAATTCACCTCACAGAGGCGTGTCTAGACACCCAAAGCTTGGTGTCCCTTCATTCAAACTCATAATGATATCTTTTTTCAAGCGCCACCTTAACTACGCATGGCTCTTGCAAGGAGGGTAGCTAAGCCATTAAGTGTTGGGCTAACGTGCCCAGACTTCTCTGTCTATTCGAGGACTTTGGCATGGTTTCTTTGAGAAAATTGATACACAGGACCTCTTTAAGAAGATGGCTTTCCAGAACCTCCATTCCCCTTACTTAATAAATGAAAGGAGGCTTCAACCACCCGCTCTTGCCTTCATTTACTTCAACGCTAGAAACAGTATTGAGATCGGGTCCGATGGCACCTAGAGATTGCGATGATCCCCTCTGAAATTGAACTCGGTGCCTTTAGCCTTTTTTACGCAGCTCCTTTCTCTCCCCAAGTGACCATGGGTTGTGACCATGTGCTTATCCCCAATGCGCTTTCGGCATTCGCGAATGGGAAGGAGCTATTCCTGCAATTTGAAATTGCGATGAGAGAAACGCCAAGATGACTCAATTTGGTGCCACGCGTCCCTTTGAGATCTAATGGTCCTGAACTCACTTGACGCTGCTGTGGCCTCGGGTCTGGGACTCTCGCAGCATCTCGTGCATCGGAATATAGCAGAGCGGCTCTTTGCGCCTTGGAGTCGCGATGGGCGAAACGCCGAGATTGTTCAGTTTTCCATCATGTGTCCCCTTTGGATGGACGGCTGAAAATGTTTCGTGATGTCGCGGGCCCCAGCTTCGACGCTTTTGGCGCTGTCGGGGTTCGAGGTTTCGCAATGTTCAAAGACATAAATCCTTCACCCTTCGCACTCGCGACTGCCGAAAAGACGACGTGACCAAATCTTGTGCCATGTTCCCTTTGGGATGAACGACTGTCATCCATTCCTGAGCATGCTATGGGCACTATTCATTGCGCTAACCTTGGCGCAGCTTTGCTAATCATGATTTCCTGCCCACCGCTGATCTGATTCTTTGGATACATCCTGAACGTTGAAATCGGAGCGATTGCTCGCTTGACCTGGGCCCAAAATGGATTTCTTCTGTGTGTTGTTCTTGGGTGCTTCTCGTGCAATCTGCAGACCCGGATATCCCTATGCCGAAGACAAGTAATGTTTCTAACATTAGGCTCCATAGGGGATAGATTCATCCCCGCGATGCTCTAAGGACTCATTTTGCAGTTCCAGTGCCTTGTTGTTGGGCTATGGAGTCATTATTAAGCCAAAAAATAAAAATGAAAACGAAAAAAGAAACAAAAAAGGACAATATTTACAAACAAAGGAGCCATCTGAGACTCAAACAAAACATTTCTTCAGAAAATGCCCATTCACTGGGCTGCTGAAAACTTCTTTTCCTTCCAAACCTCGCAACCTGTACGTGTTATTTGAGAAAGTCTCAGAGATTTTGAAAGGCCCGATCCACAGGGCTTCAAATTTGTTGTGTTTGCCCTTATCTTGCTTAGGAGCATCCCATTTCAGCACCAAGTCTCCTATCTGGAAGCACTCCTTCTTGGCCTTCATATCGAAAACCTGCTTGATCTTTTGCTGATGGTCCTGAATTCTGTCCACTGTCTGCTCCCTAGCCTGCTGGACCTCCACTAGCTGATGAATCCTTCTGATCATGTCATCAGGCTCTTCTTGATAATCCTAGAAGAATTTCGCTATGGGAATGGCCAGCTAAGAAGGGAAGATAGCTTCTGCTCCGTACACTAACTGGAAAGGGGAGATGCCTATAGATCTCTTTGTAGTCACCCGATCAACCCACAGAGTGAATTTTAGCTTTGAATTCCAAGCCTTTTTGTTGTCCTCCAATAATCTTTTGATGATCCTTATGAGACTTTTATTGGAGGATTCTACTAAACCATTTCCCTGGGGATAGTACAGAGTGGAGTGAACCAGCTTGATTCCGAATTGCTCACAGAACTTAACCAGCGGTTCAGCCTTGAATGAGGTTGCATTATCTGTAACGATCTTTCATGGGCAATCGAATCTTGAGATGAGGTCTTCCAGGAATCCAATAATTACCTTGTGGGAAGCACTCCTGGTGGGGATAGCTTCAATCCATTTGGTAAAAAAGTCTGTGGCAGTCAAGATCCATCTATGTTGCCCACTGGAAGCAGGGTGAATTTCTCCAATGAAATCTAGGCCGCACTGCTGGAAAGGTCCTGAAACCACCACTGGATTTAACAGAAGAGAATTGAGCTGATGCTTTCCTGCAAATTTTTGACATTTGATGCAGGCTCTGACCTTTTTGCAGACGTCAGTGAACATGGTAGACCAGTAGTGTCCCACCCTGAGGATTTTGTGGGCTGTGGCTTTCCAGAAATTGTGCCCTCCGCACAGGCTGCTATGAAATTCAACCACGGTCATTTCGGCCTCTTGTGGACTCATGCATTTTAAAAGCACCCCCAGGGGGTCTTTCCAATATAACATTTGATCGATCAGGCAGTATCTGACTTCCTTGAGCTTCAGAGCTCTTGCTTTGTTCCTTTGCAGGTCGTCTAGGAGCCACAACTCTTGTAGAAAGTATATGACATCCTGTTATCCACAATTTTGGTCATTGTGATGATGTCATGGTGATGTCATGATGATAGCAAATCAAACTCCTCATTAAATAACTCCTTCCTGAAGAGGGTTTCTCTTATCTATTTCCATAAATCATGTTTTGAAGATAGTTCGCAGGCTGCATATATACTCTCCTGCGAGAATGATACATTCCCGCATGATGCATTCAACTTGGGTGCGAACTTGTCGCACTGTAATCATTGACAGGGTGCGAACATCTTTTTACAAAGGAAAAAGCTAAGATTCTCGAGCCTTATAGAAGGGAATCTTCTAGAAGGGTGAGTTGGTATTCGAATAGTTGTTCAGAAGTTGGCATTCCAGATTTGTTGGGATCATTCTTATCCTAGCAACTAACCTATTCTCTCTTATAAATTGATGAGAATACTCATGGAAAGGGTTAACAAGAAGTGGGCAAGCTTGAGAGATCTATTGGAGGATTGGTACATGATTGTATGGAGAAGTGATGCTACAGCAGATAGATACAACAACAAGGTCATCATAAGTAGTTGATTTTCTTCATGCATGAGCAAGTGTGTGTGTCAGAACTAGAAGCCATCGAAAGGAGATCTACGACATCAAGGCTCAGGTTGTATATTTCTCTTTCAGTTAATTCAATACATGAATATGTC
>JZKD02S2065778.1:152083-164953 GCA_000966675.3 Picea glauca
AAGACAAGTAATGTTGCTAACACATTCATGCCATTTTTATTGAACTACATCAAACACCTCCCAAAAATATCTATGTACATGTCCTTTCTTGTGTTATTGGTCTTCACAGGTTCCTGTTCCCTCCCCCATTACCAAAGAAGACCATTCAACAATGGATTTCACATTTGAAATGAGGAAAGTAGTTGTGAAATTCATTTTTTGAGAACCTATTTCTCTTTTTATGCATCCACCTACTCCATCATTCTCCCCTTTCCGATTCCCGGACTCAAAATAAAAATGTGTGGTACCTTGAGTTTTTTGTGCAACATACACAACCATTGAAATACATGAGAATTTTTTAGCTGGCCTGCACAACCATCTGACCAAATCCAATGTTGATCGATCTGTATGTTCTTCTCCTTAAGGTGATTGTACAATAACTAAAAGAGTTGTTTTATGTAGGATAAGTCATCGCACCGATCATATCTTATGTAGAAGTGATACTCCTTCGCTTATGTAGAAGTGACACTCCTTCAATATAACTATGGTTTCTTCATTAGTATCTGGTGTTGGGTATGTGTTATATTCTTTGCACGAGTAGTACTGTCTACGTTGCATCGGTCATGTAAGGGGGTTCGAGGGGTCTAAGGGGTAGAAATTCCCCTGCACAGGGATTAGAGGGTAGCTCCCCCGAGAAATTGTTTTTGCCTCATTTTTCGTGTTGCCTCTATTTTCGTGTCCATTGTTGAGTGGTTTTTCGGCACATGGTTTTTTGCCGATGGTTTTCTATTTCCGGTTAAGGAATTAGGGTTGTTGACTAAATCAGGTCATTGGGTTAGGGTTTTGGATACTGTTGGATCCTATATGTATATTGTATTGTAAACAATGTATCACTATGAATGAATACAAAATATGTTGGTTTTCCCGGTTTGGGTTTCCAGGAGAAAAATATTTGTGTAATGTTTGTATTTTCCATTTTATATTTTTTGTTCATTTACTAAAAATATGTTTGCAGTAAATATTGTACAAGGTTAAAATATCCATTTGGTATCAAATCTTTGTTGGTTTCAGGGGGATGCCTTTGTGGTCAAGGGTTTGGCTCAGGAATGTGATAAGCCTTGTTACAGTGGGAGATATTTGGTATTGATTTTTTAGGTGAAAAGAAATGGTGAGAAATTTGAAAATGGATATAGAGAAGTTTAATGGACAAAGCTTTGAGTTTTTGAAGCTCAAGATGGAAGACCTGTTGGTGGACAGATATTAGTGGATTATGGTAGATCCAGGTACTGCACCTACATGAACTTCAACAGATGACTGGAAAAATTTGGATCGGAAGGAGAAGATCACAATCTAACTGTGTCTCTCAGATTCAATATTACTGAATGTTTTAGAGGAAAATAGCGCCAAGGATTTATGGGATAAGTTAGGGAATTTGTATCAGTCTAAGTCCTTAGTAAATAAAATATTCTTGAGAAAGAAGTTCTATAACCTGAGGATGAGATATGGAGACTCGGTGGTAGAGCATTTGAATGTCTTTAATACTGTGGTAATTCAGTTAGTATCGATTGAGATTAAAATTTTAGATGAAGATAAGTGTATCAGTTTACTGTGTTCTTTACCAGACTCGTGGGATAGTCTGGTTGTGGCCATAGCTAGTAATACAACTACTTTGAAGTTTGATGAAGTGGTCTCATAATTTTTGTTGGAGGAGATGAGACAAAAGAATATGGAAGGATAGAGCACAAACACATTATTTGCAAGAGGATGCTCCCATGAAAGAAATATATGTAAGTTCTCAAGTGGGAGATCTAAGTCTAAGGGTAGATCTAAATCTCCCAGAAATTTTGTAAAGGTATGTTGGAGATGTGGAAAATAAGGGCACTACAAGAAGAAATGTAGATCTAAAGTTGAGAAAAAGAAGGGATTTGAAGAATCTCCTTCTACATAAGAAAATACCTCGAAGGAAGAAGAATGGGATGTGTACTTGGCTTCTTCAAGCACACATGTATATCATGAGGCATTGTTGGTTGACACAGGTGCATCCTTTCATATGACTCCCCATAGGGAGTGGTTCTATCAATATGAAAGGTGTGATGGAGGCAATGTTTTCCTAGGTGATGAATTGAAAACCAGAATCATAGGTCGAGGAAAAGTCAAGTTAAGGCTCATAGATGGAAGGATTAGAACACTACCTGGTGTTCTGCACATCCAAGGATTGTCTAGAAATTTGATTTCTATAAGCAAAATGTACGATGCAGGGGTAAAACCAATATTTCAAAAGGAAACCTACAGGATGGTTCGAGGAGCAATGGTGTTGTTGAAGGGAGTTTGATTTGGAACTCTGTATAAGCTACAAGGAAGCATTATTATTGATGGGTGTAATAGTTCCATTGTTCTTGATATTGGAGTTGAAGAAGAAATAACTCCTACAGTCTCTGTAGAAAAGGTTATGTTGTGGCATAAAAGAATGGTGCATATCGGAGAGAAGGGTCTTCAACTACTACACAGTAAAGGTATGGTTGAAGGTATGTCTAACTTCTCTTTGGATTTTGATTTCTGTGAACATTGTGTATATGGGAAGAAGAATTGGGTAAAATTCCCCTCTGGTGCAATGAGGGAAGAAGGAATTTTACAACTACATCACAGTGATTTTCTTGGACTTGTGTCGGTCCCATAATTGGGAAAATATATGTAATATGTCTCGTTTATAGATGAGTTCTCGAGGAATACTTGGATATATTTCCTTAGGAAGAAATCTGAAGTATTTTATAGGTTTAAAGAGTTTAAGGATCTTGTTGAGAATCAAATAGAGAAAATAATTAAGGTGTTGAGGACAGATAATGGTGGAGAGTTTCGTGGGAATGAATTTGAATAATTGTGTAAGAAGCGCAGTATAAAAAGGCAGAAGACTAATCCATATACACCTTAGTAGAATGGAGTTTCAGAAAGGATGAACATGATGTTGATGGAAAAAGAAAGGTGCATGCTTAGTGGTGTTGGGTTAGGGAAATAATTCTAGTCAGAGGCAGTGGGTACTGCATGTTACCTAGTCAACAAATCACCCTCTTCAGCACTGGATGACAAGACTCCACAAGAGGTATGGAATGGTAAGAAACCTTCTCTCACACATATCAATATATTTGGTTGTGATGCATATGTTCATGTTCCAAAGGAAAACATGAGTAAGCTAGATAAGAAGGCTGAAAATCATATCTTTATTAGATGTGAAGATGGTACCAAAGGTTATAAGCTTTGGAACCCAAAAACTAAGAAGGTAGTGTATAGCTGAGATGTGGTATTTAGAGAAATGAAGGATGTTAAACATGAAGTCCTACAAAGTAATGAAGAACCAGAGAAAATAGAGTTTGATTTAAAAGATGATAAATCAGACTCTACAGAAGAATATGAATTAGAAGAAGAAGATCATCATACTCAAGTATTGAGGAGATCGATTCGAGAAAGAAGGCTACTAGAAAGGTATACTCCATCTGATTTCCGTTCAAATTTTTCTTTGTCTATTACTGATGATGATCCTAGAACTGTCAGGGAGGCAGTGGATTCAGAGGATGTAAATCTATAAAAAAAGGCCATGGATGAAGAAATGGTAGCCTTGGATAAGAATGAGGAGTGGGATCTAGTGTAGTTGTCGACTAGAAGAAATCCTATTGGAAGAAAATGGGTATTTAAAAAGGGGATTAATGCAGAAGGAAAAGTGGAGAAATACAAAGTTCAGTTAGTAGAAAAGGGTTATTCCCAGATTGAGGGAATTTATTTTGGTGAGATTTTTTCTCCTGTTGCCAAGTTAACCCCTATAATTGTTTATTTATTTGTTGTTGTTGCATGTGGATCTGGAAGAAGAAATCTATGTGTAGCATCCAGAAGGATTTGTTGTGAAGAGAAAGAAGGAGTTGGTATGCAAGATGAAAAAGTCCTTCTATCGTTTAAAACAATCACCAAGGATGTGGTATCAAAAATTTGATACTTATATGTTTGGAATTGAATTCACAAGAAGCAAAGAGGATCATTGTGTGTATTTTAAATTAATTGGTGATCATTTGATTTATTCGGTATTGTATGTGGATGACATGTTGTTGATAGGAAACAAAAAGGAGATTATCCAGGATGTGAAAACTCACTTTTCCTTTAAATTTGACATGAAGGATCTCGGTGCTTCACATTTCATTTTGGGCATGGAAATTAAAAGAGACCAGAAAATGAGGGAAATCTGGTTAAATCACAAAAATATGTCGAGACAATATTGCAGAGGTTTTATATACAGGAATGCAAACCGATCAAGGTTCCTATTCCGGTTGGTGTAAATTTTTATGCATATTAGTGTCCCAAGACACATGAAGAGGAGGAGGACATGTCTCATGTTCCATATGAGAGAGCAATTGGCGGTTTGATGTATGCAATGGTCTGTACTAGACCAGACATTGCACATGCAGTGGGATTTTTGTGCAAGTATATGTCAAAAACATGGAATGAGCATTGGATAATAATAAAAAGGGTTTTCAGGTATTTGTGTGGCACTGCTAGCTATGGATTGTGCTACCAAGGAAGACCGGGATTGGACAGAGTGTCGGATATACATGGATTTGTGGATGCAGACTGGGCTGGAGATTTGGATCATAGGAAATCTACAAGAAGGTATGTGTTTAACCTGCTTGGAGGAGCAATAAGTTGGATGAGAAAAAGACAAGCTGTAGTGGCACTTTCAACTACAGAAGTTGAATACATGGTAGCCACTCATGCAGGTAAGGAAGCAATATGGTTAAAAAGATTATGTTTAGGTATTGGGTTGGTATAGAAAGTTGTAAGGATAGATTGTGATAGTCAGAGTACAATTTTTCTGGCGAAGAACCCGACTTATCATTTAAAGACAAAGCATGTTGATATTCAATATCACTTTGTGAGAGACATGGTTGAAGAAAAGAAAGTCTGGTTGATGAAGGTGGACACTTTGAATAATGTTGCAGATTCATTAACAAAATCTGTGAGAACTGAGAAGTTCTCTTGGTGTAGAGGATCCATGGGCATTGCTTCCTTGGATTTTTGACTTTGTAACCCTGTAACCCTCTGTATGCAAAGAAAACAACAAGTGGGAGAATGTTGGGTATGTGTTATATTCTTTGCACAAGTAGTAGTGTCTACGTTACGTCAGACACACAGGGGGGTTTGAGGTGGGGTTGCTAGGCTCCCCCTTGCGGGGTGTAGGGGGGGGGAAATCTCCCCATGAAGGGGTTCATGGGTAGTGCCCCTGAGAATTTTTTTTCCTTGAGAAATGTGTCACATGTTTTCCTCATTTTTTGTGTTGCCTCGATTTTTGTGTCTATTGTTGGGCAGTTTTTCGGCACATGGTTTTTTTCCAATGGTTTTCTATTTCCAATTAAGGAATTAGGGTTGTTGAATAATCTAAATCATTGGGTTATGGTTTTGTATGTAACTGGCTCCTATATGTTTATTGTATTGTAAACAATGTATCACTATGAATAAATATAGAATATGTTGGTTTTCTTGGTTTGGGTTTCCAGGAGAAAAATATCTGTGTAATGTTTGTATTTTTCATTGTATATTTTTTGTTCTTTTACTGAAAATTTGTTTGCAGTAAATATTGTACAAGGTTAAAATCTACATCCGGCCCATGCCTGTATGTGAGATGGGCCATTATTTTAACCTTCTCTGAGTGATAATGTATTATACCTTACGTATATTACAATGCTCATTTATTATTCATTAAATCATTAATGTAATAATTTTAATTTTAATGTAAAGTCACATCTTTTTAGACAAAAAGACATGACTCTACTCATTTACGTGTATCTATACGCATTGTTGTACATTGAAAAGTACAACGAATAATAAATTTATAAATATTAAATATATATTTCATATATATCTAGTTTCATTCTTCCAAGTGGTATTAGAGTGTGGTAAACAAATTACCAAACTCGATAATGTGTTTTTTACTATATCGGTAAAAAGGGGGGGTTGTCAGATCTATTTTGTGGATATACCATGGATACATCTTCTAGAGATATAAACACTTTTCTTGATGAATTAAAAAATCAACTCATTGAGTCAATAAATAAAGTATTTGAAAAACATAAATATGATAGAGAACACATTGAATTGGAATGTACTCATGAAAAAGATAAACTATGGGACGAATTAGACAACTCTTTTTCCCTGGGTGAAGAGAGATATAAATGAATGTGTGGCGATTTTCCTCCATCCGACCCTCCAATTGATTCTTCTTATGGTGCACATCCTTCCGGAACATTATTTGTGCGAAATATTAAAAGTGATGTGGAGGACCCTAATGTGAGTGAAGATGGAGAAAAGGAAAAACAAGTTAAGGATCATTTATTTAAAAAACAAGATAATTATGGAATGTCCAAGTTGAACTAGACAATACAAATAAGAAAATCCAAGATTATTTAGAGCCATTTCCTCTAATAGCTCCTCATTTATAGGCTCCATATTTGCAGTAAACCTAAAATATCCAAAGAGAGCAATATGAATGGAGAGGAGAAGAAAAAACATATAGAACAAAAGTTGGATTTGGTTGTGATGACCATCACAATCAAAGGGGATATTTATGGAGGCTTCAAGTTGTTTTCACGACATAAGAAAACCACATATATACATACATATGTGTGTGTGTGTGTGTGTGTGTGTGTGTGTAATAGTATTGTGCCTTCAAGCATTCTGAATTGTAGAATACCAAAGATGGGATCAAATACATTCATCCTCTACAAGGAGATCTTGATAAAATTAAATTTTATTACAAGAAATACGAGTTGTGTAATCCTGTTTATCCTACCCCATGGGAGAGTACGTCATTCAAATTTGTAGATAGAGTTCAGGGCCTGAAAGAAGTATCCATTAAATTGGAATCAACAAGTGAAATTGTTGTTGATCTTGAGCACAATCAGTATGGATCTTTCCATCGTTTAACTTGTTTGATGCAAATTTCTACAAGAGTAGAGGACTTTGTGGCAGATACGTTGATATTGCACAAGTTCAATGGTCCTTATTTGAGACACATATTTGCAAACTCTGGTATTAAAAAGGTGATGCATGGAGTAGACTGAGATATATTTTGGTTGCAGTGTGACTTTGAAATTTACATATGTAATTTATTTGATATCATCCAAGCCTCAATATTATTTCAATTGGAGATAAATAGCCCACATTTTCTACTACATCACTTATGTCATATCGTCATTGATAAAGAATACCGAAAATCATATTGGTGTTTGCTTCCACTGCCTTCAAAAATGTTGAACTATACTAGAGAAGATACTCATTACCTTTTTTATATCCATCATGTAATGCATCAGAAATTAGCATCCATTCCATATGAGAGTGGGGAGGCTCCACTTTTTGAGGATTATAAACACAACTTTGATGTATTATTGCAACTCTATGAAAAATAACTTCTGACAGAAACTTATTTTTTACATTTTTGCGGGTTACAGGAAGGAAACCACAATCAAGAGAATTATTTTTTTATCATTGGCCTATATGAATGGAGGGATAATATAGATCGTGTGGAATATGAAGGAACTAACTATATATTTCAAAACAAAGTGGTACTACAAATTTCTAGGAGGATCCCTCGCACCATAGATGACCTATGTGCATTTTTCAAAGAAAGGCATCCTTTTGTTGAGAGGAACCTTGTTGTTGTACTTGATGTTATAAAACAAGCCAGGGAAATGAAAAATAAGGAAGTTAGAATTTCTCCAAACCCAGCGAAACAAGTTTTTAGGAAAGGAAAAGATGGATTGAGAGAGATATCACTCACTTGAAATGAAACTTTTTTGGCATCGACTAATATTGTAGATGTTGTGAATGCCAAGAATGTTTCATCTGTTGAGAGTTCAGATGCTAAATTTAAGTCTCTTTGTGAGAAATCGTCTCAGTTGGAAGTGACAAAAGGTGTACATTCTAATAGTTTAAAATATCATGGTGCAAGAGAGGTTCTGAGTGAGGGATTAAATTATTTTTCTATCAAATTTGTTAATCGAGAAACTATGTCTAGTGAACAAACATGGAGTCTTATTGAAAAGAAGTAGGTAGAGTTCATAGAGTCCTCAAGTTAAACTATTGATACCTTTGTTTTTGCAACAACTCCATTCAAAAAGGTTGGTTTGGATTCTACTGTAGTTGGTTGAGCCTCTAATTAATTTTTTTTAGTAAGAAATGTGAATCTGTAAAGAGTAGTCAAGAAATCTTAAATGAAACTAAAGGTAATTTGGTTTGTTAATCATTGCAAGAGAAATCCCAATGCACTTTGTCAATGGAAGGTTTCTCTTTTGAGAGACCCGTAGTTGTAAACTTAGACAAAAAAAAAATGAAAACTTCAAAAGAAGAAAATAATTCACAATTGATTAAGCCTCTAGACCTTTATAATTCTTGGAAATTGGTCCATAATGGTGTAAGTACATCTGATCGTAAGTTCTTGCAGCCCAAATTTACATCCCTGGAGGAAGCTCCAGATATTAGAAATAAATTTATTGTAGAAGGTGGAGTAATATTGGTACAAGATCAAAAAATGCCAACTCAAGGATTGATAGCTGTATCGGGTCCTTCAAGATTGAAATAGAAAAGAAAAATGAGTTTATGTTGCATTCGTCTCTACCCATGCTTCGTAGACAAATATTTTTAGAGAAGGATGACTTGTAATATACCTTACGTATATTACAATGTTCATTTATTATTAATTAAATATTTAATGTAATAATTATACTTTTAATGTAAAGTCACATCTTTTTAGACAAAAATACATGACTTTACTCATTTACATGTATTTATACATGTTGTTGTACATTGAAAACGACAACGAATAATAAATTTATAAATATTAAATACATATTTCATATATATCTAGTTTCATGCTTCTAGATAATATTGGCTTTGAATCTCATTTTGCAGTTGAAGGGTGTAGTTCTCAGCAAAATAAAAAACCGATAACACAATACCAACGGTAAATGTATCTCTGCATATTCTAAAATGCTTGTCCTACCATTGAGCCACATGCACATGATGAACATATTGTTGTGTCTGTTCGACGAAGTTCTTCATGAAGTCACATATTCATACCTGAGAAGTCACCAATTGCGTATTTTTTCTTTCTTGTCCTGCATCAATATCATATGTGACATATTTAAAGCTTTGCAAAACAACCTCCTTCCTCGCCAATTCATACTCATTTCTTACATGGATGCAATTTCTCAGTAGTTTCATTCCACCGCACTTGAGGCATGTCCCATCTAAGCAATTTTTTTGATAAAATGTACAACCCTCTAGCCTTGTACAAAATATGTTGTGAATAAAGTCTCTAGATGACGACGACGACAATATAACTGAGCATTCCTGCAAAAGGGTGTTATGAAAAACAATATATATATATGTGTATGTGTGTGTGTGTGTGTGTGTTGATATAGCTCTGTAATTTCTAGAGGTTGTAGAAGAAAGGACAGAGGTAACCACAAAACCACTTTGGAAGTCGGGATCTAGCCCTGCCAACTTCAGAGAGGGATCTATCTGTAAGATTTAGATTTGTTTAGGTTAAAATATTATGCTATTTATGTGTTACACATTATTTGGGTCACCCCAGTGATCCACTGAAAACGTATGTTCATGTTCCCAGAAAAGATAAAAGAGTCTTTCTCCATGAAGAATGTGATTGGATTTTCCTTCTCAAAAACCATATTAAGGAAGGTCATCGAACCCTAAAAAATACATGGGGTGCGACGATGCTTGATTGTCGCCCCCTGCTCTATAGCTGGACTGTGACGTCTCCGCAAGATGCAATATACCTAGGGTGTGACGATGACAAAAGCTAAGGAAAATTCAAACTTCACGAAAGTTTTAGAAGGGGATATTCTAGAAGATGAGGTGGCCTCCGAACGGTTGGGATCTTACTCACTTCTCGGATTTGGTGGGATCATCCTAATCTCCTCATCCATATCTCCTTCACACTATATAAGGAGGGATCTCTCATGAAAAAGGCTAAGGTTGAATAGGCTAAGATTTGTATGGAGAAATTCTACTTCAGATTATTCTTGAGATCTTTGCTTTAGTTATACAGGCTACATGGTGGATCTTCTTCATTCAAAGACTTTGGAGCAAAGGTGTTTGTGTTAGAGAAAAGGGCCATTGAAAGGGGACCTTGAGACATCAGGGCTTTGGTTGTATTCTCCACTTTCTATTAATATGATACATCAATATGTTTCTTTCCCATAAAACCATTCTTGTTTTAATGTATGATTCCTTGATCACATACATAGGTTCTTGTTGAGTATACTACATTGCTTTCACTTTGTTGGCTTGTGTTCCTTTACAGGTTCAATATTTCATGAGAATTAGAACGGAGTGAGGATGGAAATGGAAAGAGGAAGAGACATTTAAAAGGTATGTTGTCTATCTCTTGTTAGCTAGTAAACTCATTAATTAGGGCCTAGGGAAAGGTCTATATTATTGTTCTATTTTGTTCTAGTTTCAAGTGGAACTAGGGATATATGTTTGTGTCTACACTTACTGATTAGTCCAAAAACAAAATTGGTGACCATACTGGGGATATGACTTGTTTTTGGTTTTTGTCTCTTACTTTCATTTGGCCTATCTTCCTTTAGTTAAATTCATTCTCTAATTATGTGGGTGATCCATCTGGACTCCCTGTGTCTGAAAGTTCAGTGAAATGTTTGTCTGTCTTTCATTTTTTTCGTTAGTTACAGAGATCCTCACACTGTTCTATATAGTTATCCTGCGACGATCCTATGATGTTGCACTGTGATGGTTTAGACCAGGGTGACAACATCGCATTGTACCCACTTGGTAGCCTGCGACAACCCTAGATCGTCGCATTGTGCTCCATAGGCAGTCTGCGACGATTCATGTAGGATTTGTTGGGGAGAGTCAAATTTTCTTTTTTCACCCAATTTTTCCTCAATTTCCTAGGATGGACTTTTGATACCAGTGTTTGAATGATTTATAAGTTTGAAACTTGCATTTGATTGATTTTCAGTGATTGAAAGTTTTTCTTTGTAAATTTTGCAAGTTTTTTTTTTTTTTTGTCACAAGGATATAATCTCTGGATCTTGGTCCTGAGTGATTTCTTCACAAAGTGTCTTTAATTTGTTTGAAGTTTTGGATTGTTTTCACTTTTCATATTAGTTATTGATTGAGAATTTTTTTTTTCATTTGACAAAGAGTTATCTTATCCTTTTATTTGTGTCTGCGTAGTGAGTTTGATTTGGGAACAAGGTTGTGAGTGTGTTAATTTTCTTGGGTTACACTTTGTTCCCTCTCTTGCATCTTTGATTTCATTTGAGAAAGGAAGAACTGTAAATCATTTTCTTTTTAAGTAATCTTTTACAAGAAAATTGTTGCGTTCAAATATTTATAAGAGAACATTGGAAAACTTTGTAACTTTTGATTGTTTGGAATTTTGTTCATTCAAGAATTGAAAATTTGTCTTTCATAGCTTTTGTACTTCAAAATACACCTTCTCCCTACTGTAATTAGAGTTCATCAAATTGAAAGATTGCACATTCATCTCTTATTTCATTTTATTGGGTCAAGGTCATACATATCATCAGTTTCATCTTCATCTCCTTTTTGAGTAAGAAACAACCTCTTTAAAACACAACGTAATATTAAAACTTACTAGTAACTTTTAATTTTTAGAAATGCTTTACACCAACATTAGCTAGGATAGGGCTTTGGAAAAGGTTGAAAGACACACTCTCCAAAGCATCAAAACACACAATAGTATCTTGTGATAGGGAGAGTGTCAAATCCACTTGCTACATTTTGTCCTGGGAATCCCTTCTCACACAAGGGTCAAACTTGAGGTCACATTAAGACTTGTAGAGTTACTCACCCTTATTTGTTGGTCTTGGTGCAAAGATTGTGCATATTATTGGGGGTCACTTGAGGGTATACCCACGATTATGTGTGGGGTCTTCTCAAGTTGATTTCGGGATAGATACCCTGCCTTTGCGCGTGGATCAGACTGTCAACTTTTTCGCCAGACATCATTGGAGTAATTGGTAACCTTAATGGCCTGTCTCTTTAGGGTATTTACATGAGGTGATTGTGGAGGGGCAAGTCTTCACGATACCTAGAATTGACATTGGACAAACTCCATTGGGCTCCTAGGAGGGTATACCCATGATTATGTGTGGGATCTTGCACCAAGGCGTAAGTCCATTAAGCAGGTTGTCAATGTAACTTTTCCACCCACTTATCCCAGCCCCTTCTTGTCTTGATTTAGCGACGTTGGATTTCATCACCAACTAGTGAATTCGAAATAAGAAGGTTTGTTTTCTTGGTTTGATTTCTAGATTTTATTAGTGAGTGTTTGTTTCTCTAGTTGGCCACATATGTTTTTCGTTATTTATTTGGTACAAAAAACATAGGCCTTCGTCGTTCATGTAGGATGCAAGGGCTACCTCTAGAAAATCCAGAAGATTACATCCATTTTCTTCCTAACTCACCAGAAGGATCTCCTGTGGGAGCAGTCAATAACAAAATAGCCTCTGAAATTGGGAGTACAAATTATTTAGAAGCATTTAGAATTCGTAAATCTTTGGAAGCATTTAGACTTCATAAAAGCCCGTTATTGAGTGTGGTACAAGACCCACAGTTACTCCAAATTAATTCATCGGGAGACATTATTGCTGACGAATATATTGAAGTACCTACTAGACCTAACGTAGAGTCTGGTGTGGACGATCCACTTTTCCAAAGTGAGTTGTTTATTGTAGTGTACCAATTGCTCTGATACCAATTTGTAGCGTACCCTTTTCGCTACCCAGGTTTCCCAACCTCACAGTTTACCATTCCTTACATGGAATTATAAGCAAATGCATTAAA
>JZKD02S2065778.1:183147-198215 GCA_000966675.3 Picea glauca
TACTCAATGTATTCTCTGAAAATCCTCCAATTTTCACTCCTTGAATCCTCCCCAAAAAGAGGTTATAGAAAGAATGGTAGACTTTATTCAATTATGGTCTATTCAGGAGAGTGAATGTACACAGACTGCCCCGCACTCAATAATTAACATCCGATTCTGAAACTCACACACAAGAAACTACAGTCCGTACTCTTTCCAATGAAAATTTTCCCACTTAATTTGGATTCTCGATGAAGAAGTTATGATTGTTTTACCTAGAACACCTGTTTATTTAGCTTCAGGACTGGTCACAAATCCTATCTTCCACAGAGTGTATCTCCATAATTATAGTGAATAAAGAGCTGAACTTTTTACCATAGGTACCTTGATATGTCTTCTCAATACCATAGCGATTTCACCATCTTAATCATTCTAAAAAAAATGTTATAGAAAAAATGGTAAGATGACCTGAAAATAACATACCTTATAACACATCACCAAAAGACTTCATCCTCCCTTGAAATCTAGCCTTCTTTACTTCTTATTTCCTTTTAAATTCAAATTGTATCAAAATGAATGTCTAATGATGTTTATTTATACCATTTATGTCACTTCATTTTAACATTAGGGCCAACCTGACACTTTCTTATTTTGTAATTATTTTCTTTAATTATCTTTAGGGCCTACATATACTTCCTTCTTCAATTCACTTTGTCATATTCAAAAATTTATTTCTCCTCAACCATGAGGATCCACGTGACATGCCACATACCACTGAAAACAACATGATGTATACTATCCATTAATGGGTGTTGTATATGCATGTTCATTGTCCTTCATGTCCAAATACCTTTATCAATATTGTGGTCCAAAACCCATGACTAGGGTTGACATTAATGACAACAACCAATCTTCCAACAAACAAAACTTCATTATTACCTATGTCCCCCCATTGGGAAACTTTGGAAAGAGATAGGTCTCGATCACCACAGAAGTCTAACCTGACATATGCATTATCATCGACCATGATAATTTGAGTCCTCAACCACTCAAAGAAGACATCGCTATACTTGACAATGTGACTGCCTCCATGTCGGGCCATGAGGTCTACCCACCTCTTCATCCTAGGATCTTGTGGAGCAGGTAAACCCCACTCTAGTTGCAAGCATAAGACTGGGACCCTCTCTAGGAAGAAGGATACCAAAATAGAACCATATCTAAGTTGTTTCAACCCACCACTTCTGTACTTGGTAAGTTGTTTCTTCATACTTTTAAGGAACCCTTCCCACCAGTTGAAGACTCGAGGCTCCAGACATTCCAATGCATAATGAAAATGGATTTGTAGATCCATGTGGGGAGTTGTGCTCCCTTCCATTGGAGTAATAGTATATAGGATAGTCCATAAATGCAAATATCAGACATCCCTAATAGTGACCTTGCCGTTATGTTTCACGGTTCCCGAGACAAAATGTTGACTGATGTAGTAGTTCATAGGCTCACCGTCACCCCTACTACCTGTAAGTGTAACCCGTGAATCCCGGTGAGATATTCCTCTTAGGAAATACATATCCTCAATATATATGGTGAGTGTTTGGGAACCCACATGAAATGTCTGCTCATCCATGTTCCACATATGAACCAGGTACTCAAGTAGTCTCAGCTAGGCCCTCATGCCCTGAATCTTGAAGAATTTTAGTAGCCCACACTGCCGAAGGGCCATCATTATTCATGGGTCATTAATGACAAATTAATATTCCTCTTCATGCTCTTGTTCACGCCAATCCAACATTTTATATGTGGAAAAATTGGCAAGGGACCATAAGATGACATTAGAACCATAATTTTCTTTCCTGGAGGTTTTTTACTTGTTGAGTTCATCTTTTGAAATTTTGGGCTACGTTCGTCGTAGGCCAGGGAATTCGCACAGAGTGATGTCATAACCCCCCAGTCGTAGGCCCACCTGCGACGATCCTAATTCATCACAGTTCCGGATAGGGGCCACCTGCAACGACCTCAACACATGGGTAACCCCCAAAAATCAACCCAAAACAATAATTTTAACCAATGAAAATAAAATTTAAAAACATGAAAAGATGAAGGAGAAGGAGATTACCTATTTAGCGGAGACGATTTGTGAAATGATTCCTCATACACTCCGCAATAAAAATTTGAAAATCAAGGTGAAAAGAGGGCTTTGGCGCAATGTTTGGGAAAAGTTACAAATGAAATGGTAAAATGTGACTTTTTACCCATTTTATTAAATTTTATTACTTTTCATTTGTATATTATATTATTTTTTATGCTTTATCCAAATCCTAAAGTTCCTACAACTTTACAAGTGGTCGATTTTCGTAGGTTGAAAAAGTCTAGAGGTGAGACATTGGAACAAGGGTCCACTTTTTGGTTTGCTTTTATGAATTTGTCGCATGTACAGATTCTTTTTAGGGGTTTTCAGAAAAAACCCTGAGCTTAGTCTTTGTTCTTTCTCATTCTTTTGAATCAATGAGAATATAACTGAGTATACTTTGATCACTTTTTCGGACTCATAAAGGTTATACAAAAAAAGAACCCCTTTGAGTTCCCTTTAAGCTCTTTTCAGACTCTCTAAATGTGAAAATATGGTCGAGTGACCTTGTTCTTTTCACGCTCATTAGAGAAACTCAGATCACAGGGAAGAAGGAAAGGAAGGTCAATAAAAAGAATTCTAAGTTGAAAAATCTATAAGAAAATACAAAGACCAGATGGAAAAGTTCGTAGATTGGAACCTCGCAGGAGGCAGGTTCATAGGATTTGAACCTTGGCGAAGCTAGATGACCATTGGAGGCACATTGACCATTAGAATAACGCTTTGGAATGGTTAAAAAACTAATTTATGGGCTGATGGACCACTTTTGGATGTTGATACCATGCCATAATGGACAAATTTACATTGATGGAGGCATTTCCTGGCCATTGGAATATCTGTTACTATACCTCGCTTATTTAACTCGTCGGTCCCTGCGTCGAGACCACTTTTGGCTACACGTGATTGACTGAGATAAACAGAGAACTTTCCAAGTGTCAAGTTGTGTCATATGGAACTAGACCCTTCCTTTCCATTTGTCTACCCCACCCGTCCACTTGCCTACCCCGCCTATTTGTTAAAAACTAGAATGTTGGGTGAACCTGGTGAATTGGAGAAATTTGTCGAGGAGGTCCTCAAGAAGCTAATGGCCGATAGATTGATATCCGAAGGTGTCCAGGCGTCATCAACTAGGGGAATTGATGCAACATCATGGTCTTGGATCGTTAAGGTACTGAGTCAGAGCGACTCCTTGGGTCCCTGCAGATAACCGAAGCACCTAACCCACACACCCAGGTTTCGTCTTACTCTTCTTGGTTCAGACTTCAGGGATGTCCCGAATCCATTCTTCACCCCTTTTTGAAGATTTAAGCTTCGAGTCTCCGAACTCACACCACGCGTCTCTTTAAATTTGCTGACCCCACAATGGTTCGGGCTTTGCAACCTTGCAAAGTTTAGTCTCTCACTCGCGACTTCTGATATTCCAAATCTTGAGCTCCTAGATCTGTCGCCACATACTCCTTTGTGATCAATGATCAAGATCTAATCATGAATTTGGACTTCACAACTGGCCTTCATCAAGCTTTTGAACTTGCTAAACCTCCAAAGTGCTGAAATACCTTACAATTATTTTCCTCCTCACTTTCCCTATATTTAATGGTTTGATATCATGTGCTTCCTCTGGAACGAATATTGTCCACTCACCTTGACAAGAATTTATAGGACTCCCTGCCTTGAAGGTTTCTGCGACTCTCCCTCCTGAGCTTAGATTATCTAGTCCACCTTTGTTCTCTTGAACAATCTCCTTGACCCTTAGTCAAATTTATGATATGTGCACACTTTGCAACAGACTCTTCTCCACACTTCAACTCTTGTGGATGATTCTGCACTCCTTGCGACTGTTCCAACTGCCTTTATCTCTCGTGAATAAAATCATGCTATCTTTTATGAGCTTTCGAGTCTGAAACTCTGTCACTCACTCCTTGTAGATACTATGCATTCATTGCACTCGCTCAATCAAAGAGAAACAATTGAAACTTATCTTCTCCTCATAATGACTCATGCATTCAACAAAGCAAATGCAGTCATAGATTCGAGAACGAAAATAACAGAGAATTGAAAAATAAAAGATTTCTACCATTCATTCAGATAGATACATACCCATACACACATTTGGGATAATATCTCTATTATATTCATCTACTGGAACTTACATACATACACTATTCTTCACCACTCCTCAACCTATACAAGATAGATTCATATGTTTCTCGGTTCTCTTCTATCCGCAACAACAACAAAATCAACAATTATTGTTGACAACAACCCTCTCTGGGCAATATTAAAAAGCTTTATACAAAGAATTTCTCTTCGATCATTCCCTCCAACTACTCTACACTACTTTAAATGGAATTAAAAGATATCAACTACTCAATGCCTATTACAATAAATATTTTGTTAGAAAAAAAAGAGCGTAGCTTCAAATATGTATTGAGATCTGATCCATAAATCAAAATACATTCCCCCATCACCTTTCTTGATGGCTCAACCTTCAAACATTTAAGGACATTCATAACAATTTTTTTTTTCCAGATATTTCATTAATCAGTTTAAAATTCAAAATGTTTCAAAATGTGTGCTAGTGTGCCCAACTGTCTTCCATGCTTGTGCTTCGCTGGCGATGCTCCTGCATCATACTCCCTTGTCTGAAAAATTCATGGACTCCTGTCCATGAGCTCCTGCACCGATCTTCCATGCTTCTAAATCTCTTCTTCATTAACCCAGCTGACATCTTTTGTTGGTCGTCCCTTCCACTTTACCAAGTATTCAAAATATGTCTTCCTTATGGTCTTCTTACCAACTCTTTGATGTATGATCGTTTCCATCTATGGCTTCTCTGCTACAAGCATCTGTTTCTCCCACTGGATCCTTCCTTGATCTTCAAATCTTTTATCTCCATCTTCCTTGTAAAGATACAGGTCTGTAATGTTGAATATGGGTGATATACCCACATCTTTTGGCAGCTCTAACTCATAAGCATTCTTGCCGAATCTTCTCAAGATTTTACATGGCCCTATACTTTTCAACTTCAGCTTGTATAGGTTCCTTTCGAGAATCTTTCTTTCATTAGATGTGATAGAACTTGATCTCCAAATTAAAATTCAAGATTCCTCATGTGTTGATCTTCTCTGCACTTGTATTCATTGCTTCTTTTCTTCAACTACTCCTCGATTTGATTGTGAAGTTCCTGCATTCCTGCAGCAAAATCTTCAGCACCTGCGCTTCGAAACTCATCATTCTTCATATCTCTCAACTCTGAAACTCTTCTCGGATTCATTCCATAAACTATTTGAAATGGAATTTTCTGAGTGCTCCTATTCACTGAGTCATTATATGCAAACTCCTCTTGTGCTAGAATATGATCCCACTGACTATGGTATTCAGTGACCAAACTCCTCAACAAATATCCTAGGATTCTATTCACCACTTTGGTTTGTCCATCTATTTGTGGATTATATGCAGAACTAAAAGATAGCTTTGTCCCCAACTTTTTTCACAACGTTCTCCAGAAATGACCAACAAATTTGGTATCCCTGTCTGAAACTATACTACTAGGAAATCCATGAAGTCTCACAATCTCCTTGAAAAACAAGTTTGCAATGTATGTTGCATCACTAGTTTTCTGGCATGGGATAAAGTGTGCCATCTTCAAAAATTTGTCCACCACCACAAATATGGAATCATTTCCTCTTTGTATCCTCGGCAACCCCAATACAATATCCATGCTTATTTCATCCCAAGGCCTCTCTGGAATAGGAAATGGTTGATACAATACAATGTTATGTTTATTTCCCTTGGCATACTGACAAATCTTACAATTGTTCACAAATTTCGTCACCTTCGCTCTCATACCTAGCCAATAATATGAACTAGCTATTCGAGAAAATGTTTTGTCATGGCTGAAGTGTCCGACTAGACCTCCGCTATGATTTTTCTTCAGAAAATTCTCCCTCATATATCATCTCAGTATGCATAACTAGCATCCCTTGAACAACAACCCATCCTGAATCAGACATTCGACCCACTGGCTTCTGTCTCTGAGCACATGATTCAAACATGCTTCATATGCTTCTCCAAAATCTAGATCACCACGATACATCTCCTTAAGGTGATCAAACCCCAAGGTTTTAACCTGAAATTCTTGCAAAATAAAAATTCTCCTACTCAATGCATCAACAACTTTGTTATCATTCCCGAAAATATGTTTAATGAAAAAAGTGAAATTTTGCATAAAATCTACCCATTTGGAATGTTTCTGGTTTAACTTCTCCTGTCTTGTTATGAATTGAAAAGCATGATTGTAGATGTACAAAAAAAAAATCCTTTGGTATGAGATAATGCCTCCATTTCTTCAATGCTTGGATTATGGCATAGAACTCTTTGTCATATGTGGAGTACTTCTGCTTAGCTTCATTCATCTTCTCACTGAAATACGCAACAGGTATGTTGTCTTGGCAAAACCAGAATTGGTTGTTTAGTTATGTTCTCCTTCAATATGTTGAAGCTCCTCTCCACCTCTTCTGTCCATTTGAAATACTTGTGCCCTTTCTTCACCATATCCATCATTTGTGCACTAATCCCACTAAAATTTCTGATGAATTTCCGATAAAAATTTGCTAATACATGGAATCTTCTTACCTCAAAGATATTCTTTGGTGACAACCATTCTTTGAGCTCTCTCACCTTTTCAGGATCCATATTCAACTCGTTTGAAGAGATAACAAAACCCAAATATATGAGCTCTGTCTTCATGAAAGAGGACTTCTTCAGATTAATCAACAACTTCTCTTCTTGCAGCCTCTTCATCACCAATGTTAAATGTCTCAAGTGTTCCTCCTTACTCTTTCTAAACACCAATATATCATCCAGATACACAATCACAAACTTACCAATGAAATTTTTTAATACCTCATTCATCAACCTCATAAAATTATTCGGGGCATTCGTTAAGCCAAACGACATAACAAGCCATTCATACAACCCCTCATTCATCTTGAATGTTTTTTTCCACTCATCACCTTCCCTCATCCTGATCTGGTGATACCCACTTTTCAAATCTATTTTTGAAAAATAGTTGGCTCCACTCAAGCAATCCATTAGGTCGTCCATCCTTGGCAATGGAAATCTATATCAGATGGTGATTGTATTTATGGCCCTCGAGTCCATACACATTCTCCATCCTCCATCCTTCTTTGGACTTAATACAGTTGGTATAGCACATGGACTCAAACTTTCTTTGACCAACCCTTTTTCTAACAGATATTGCACCTGTCTTTTCACCTCCTCATTCTCTCAAGGCGTCAATCTATATGCCACTTTATTCGGCAAGATTTCTCCTGGTATCAAGTCAATGTGATGACTGATGCTTCTGATAGGTGGAAATGAGTTTGGAAACTCATCCACTACAATATCAGCAAATTTCTCGAGCAGCTTCCGAACTTCCTCAGGCAAATCATCCAATGATTTATTGGTAAGGATAACCTTCAGTTTCCTTACTACAACAAACTACATCTTCTGTTCATTATTTACTTCATTCAGGAGTTCCTTCCCACTCATGATAAGTACGTTTGCTCTAGCTTCTAGTTTCACCTTCTTTTCCTCAATTGGAAGCAAGATGTGTGTCCTACCATTATTCTCTAAGGTGTATGTATTTCTCCTTCCATCGTGAATAACATTTCTATCATATTGTCAGGGTCTTCCAAAAAAAACATGACAGACATCCATAGGAATCACATCACACAAATTCTCATCCATTTATCCTCCTATCTTGAAATTAACTAAGCATTGTCGAGTGAGTGTTACCTGATGACCTTTCTACAACCATGATACTTTATATAGAGTTGGGTGTGCATTCATCTCCAACTCCAGCTTCTCCACCATCTCCGTGGATACTAATTTGTCAGTTCTCCTACTGTCAATTATTACCTTGCAAACCCTATCCTTCATTTTGCAAGTTGTCCTGAACAAATTGTTCCTTTGTACTGGATTTTCGGCCTCCGGTTCATTCTTCAAAAGAAATTTCTTCATCATCAAGGACCTTCCATCCTCTGCACCTTAGGCCTCATCATCTTTCCTTTGTGCTTCTGAGATGTGTGCTTCTCCTCCCTTCTTTCTCTTGAGGCAGTCTCAAGACTTATGTCCAGTCTTTCCACATGTGTAACACTTCACTTCTCCTCCTCTGCCTCTTCCTCTTCCTCTGTGAAAAGAACTTCGACCACCACTATATACTCCTAGAGAACTTCCTCCTCTCTCAGAGTGATTGTGTGGTTTCTCCACCTCATCCTTAGGCTTTTGTGTCTTCTCTTGGGCAACTCCCATGCCTCTATTTGAATTCTGACCTCTGTTTTTTTGACTCAACTTCCTAGCCAACTTCTCTTCTGGTTTCAATGCCATTTGATATGCGTCTTTAACTGTTCTAATTGTCGTCATGCTGATTTCATCCTGGATTTTGTATCTGAGGCCATTAATATATCTGGAAACCTTCTCTTCGTCTGTCTCCCTCTATCCATCTCTAATGTTCAAATTATAGAATTCTTCTGTGTACTCCTTCACAGTCAACCCTCTATGTCTTAGATTCTTCATCCTCCTGAACAAACTTATCTGGTAATCCTTGGGTATGAATTTCTCCTTGAAATTGGCTACTATCCGATCCCAATTTTTGATCTTTTGTTTGCCTTTGCTCCTCCTGTCAGCCTGCAGTTCATCCCACCACAGTGTTGCATGTCCTTTCAAACTAGTGACATCATGTCTTACCTTTTTCTCCTCTTCAACATCCTCATAGTCAAAATATTTTTCCATTGCTCATATCCAGTCAAGCAATTCTTCAATGTCCAGGTTTCCTTCATACATATGAATGCTAATCTTGACTCTGGCACCCGATTTAACAACTCCTCTTAACAAGCGTTCTTTCGCAGAATCATCAGCTACAACTTCTTTGACTTCTTCTTCTTCCATTTCTACCTCGCTGACATCTCCAACATCCGGTGCCCTTCTCTATGATGTTTCCATGACATCCAGTCTCGCACGTAGTTCTCTCATCTCCCTTTCCATATCTCTGTTAGCTACGGGTGGGTCAACACGTCTTCTAGGCGACATTGTGTTGACATTTATCTTTCTCCCTACAAAATTCAATTCTATATTCAGCTTTGATACCACTTGACGTGACCTCTCATTATTGGATAGTTAAGGTACTAAGTCAGAGAAACTCCTTGGGTCCCTGCAGATAAACGAAGCACCTAACACACACACACACGCGTTTCTCCCACAAGAGACCATGGCTGTGATCATGAGTCTTACTCTTCACGGTTCAGACTTCAGGGATGTCCCAAATCCATTCTTCACCTCTTTTCGAAGCACTCAACTTCGAGTCTCCGAACTCACGCCACACATCTCCTTAAATTCACTGACCCCACAATGGTTCGGGCTTCACAACCTTGCAAAGTTTAGTCTCTCACTCACGACTTCCAATATTTTGAATCTCGAGCTCCTGGATCTGTCACCACATACTCCTCTGTGATCGACGATCGAGATGTAATCGTGACTTCAAAATTTTCAATTGGTCTTCGTCAATCCTTTGAACTTGTTGGTATCATGTGCTTCCTCTGGAATGAATCTTGTCCACTGGCCTTGAAAAGAATTTCAAGGACTCCCTTCCTTGAAGGTTTCCGCCGCTCTCCCTCCTGAGCTTAGCTTATTTTGTCCACCTTTGTTCTTCTGAACAATCACCTTGACCCTTAGTCCAATTTATGATCTATGCACACTTTGCAACAGACTCGTCTCCACACTTCAACTCATGTGGATGATTCTGCACTCCTTGCGATTGCTCCAATTGTGTTTATCTCTCATGACTAAAATCACGCTATCTCTTCTGAGATTTTGAGTATGAAACTCTATCACGCACTCCTTTCATACGTCGATGCACTCCTTGCATACATATAAGTTCCACTATCTCTTCTAAACTTTCGAGTATGAATAGACTCAGTCATGCACTCCTTGCGGATACTATGCACGCCTTGGACTCACTCAATCAAAGAGAAACAATTGAAACTTATCTTCTCCTCAAAATGATTCATAAATTCAACAAATCAAATGTAGTCATAGATTCAAGAACATAAATAACAAATTTCTACCATTCATTCAGATAAATACATACCCATACACACATTTGGGACAATATCTCTATTATATTCATCCACTGAAACTTACATACATACATTGTTCTTCACCACTCCTTAACCTATACAAGATAGATTCATATGTTGCTTGGTTCTCTTCTATTCGCAGCAACAACAAAATCAACAACTAGTGTTGACAATAACCCTCTCTAGGCAATATTACAAATCTTTATACAAAGAGGTGCTCTTCGAGCATTCCCTCCAACTACTCTACACTACTATAAATAGAATTAAAAGATATCAACTACTCAATGCCTATTACAATAAACATTTTTTCAGATAGATAAGAGCGTAGCTTCAAATCTGTATTGAGGTCCAATCCTTAAATAAAAATACATTCCCCCATCACCTTTCGTGATGGATTATCCTTCAAATATTTAAGGACATTCATAACTCAAACCGTTTTGTTAGATATTTCATTGATTAGTTTGAAATTAAAAATGTTTTAAAATGTGTGCTAGTGCACCCAACTGTCTTCCACGCTTCTGCTTCACCGACGATGCTCCTGCATTAGGACTGCATAATTCCCCTTCGACTGGACGTCGTTTTGGTTGTGTCAATCCCGTAACTGAACAACGAAGTAAGCACTGTGATGATCTAGCTAATGCGAAGAAGATCCCATCGATCCTACCCGAGTATATCCCACCTTTGCTTGGCGTTGTTAACTGCGACAACATCCCCCAAGACTTTGAGTACATCGTGTTCACTGTGTACATTCCAAAATGAATACGCGTAGTCGAGAGTCAGTTAGGACAGATCCTGTTGTTGAAGAACAACGACTTCAAATTGGGAGATTGGATGAACTATGCCATGTTGGATTCCCACCGCTATCTCACGAAGACAACTGGAAAGAAGCCTCTCCTCGTCTCATAGACATGGATTAAGGAGTTGGTGCAGTCCACCGTGTTGAATGTGATGAAGATCCCGCATTTTGGCCGCCACCAGGAGGTTAACGCTTTCGTTAAACTCATCCTGTCATGCTATCATGGCAGATACTTATGGCTTGACAGAAGGATTACTGTGGACCCAATGATGATCCACCAGATCAGAGGATTAAGTGTGAAGGGTCCTGACCCTCAACAGATTTATCTAGGGAAGGCCTCAGACCATTCCCTAACGCAGCGCATCAAGGAAGCTTACAGAGAATTAGAGAAAGGAAAGTGAGGTTACAATGTAGCCTCTATAAAGGATGACATAGTGCGCCTTTCTTGCCAACTCCTAGCTGGAAATCTCGTGAGGAAGAACTGACCCACACAGGTCAACAAGTTCATGGTGAACCTCGCAGGAAAATGTGTGGAGGGCATGCAGATGAACTGGGTGAACTACCTTGTCAATGAGCTAGAGAAGGATTGAAACGAAGCCCGGGACTTGGGATATGAATTCCATTACAGTTGGTTGATCATTTTGATCACATTTTTTTCTTGGAAAATGCTTGAAGGAGCCACCTTCCCAGAGATCGAACCATCAAAGTCGTTGGCCACATGGTTTTCAACCTTCTGGTACACCAACGACATGATGAATAAGTGGTAGTCCAATGCAGTGTTTCGTGCATACTATCAACAATTGAAGGTTGCCATCGAATCATTTTCGTGCATGAAGGAGTGCCCAGGCGGAGCTGAGATTGTGGATCTCACTTATTTTGCGGGCTAAGTGGACCTAGTAAGAAGTTCTTTAGGGTTTTGTAATGGGTTATGGGATGTCGGCCCATGGGGTTTTCCCAAGTTTAGGCTTTATTGTAAGGATGTGTAAAAGTATAAATAAATAAGATTGTATTGTAAAAGTAGCTAGCTAAGTGCAAGTAGTTCGAGTTGCTTTGTGCAAAAGAATGTATGTGCATTAAGGCTCTGTTCTTGATAGAGATTTATCTTGTGCCTTGACCTAGTTTTGGAAGGAGGATCTGGTGCTCAATGCATAGATCTCCTGCCTGGTGTGAAGCTAGACTCTGTGGCTTAGTTCACAAGAGTAACTGAATGTAAGAGATTGAAGAATAATAAAGAGGCGAAGCGATTGGTGGACATAGCCCCACACTGGGGTGAACCACATACATATGGTGTCTTATGGTTTTCTTTGTGCAATGATTATCTCTGTTATGGTTTTATTAGTTCTTATATTAGATACATAATGGATATGTATATGCTACTTTAATTCTTTTCTTATGTTAAAATGCTATATTTGATTCACAGTGTTAAGGGATACGTGTTTAAGGTGCATAATATTTGTTGTTACTGCGCTAGATCTATCCTTAGGTATGTTTTGCGATGTTAATAAGGTTAATGAACTAATTTATGTCACTTCCTAGAGTTAACAGAATACTCTGCGAAGTGTTGTTACCACATATCGGTGTCACAACCTGGTTACAGACACCTGTATCTTGTAACCCCCCCTGCTTCTACCTCGGGTGAGACTTCTCCTGCCTCACAGGTGTTTCCAAAAGGGTCGGTAGTTAAGTTTTTGTTGGTGCACTATTAAGCATTGAAACATGGGTCTTCCCCTGTGCTGAAAGATTAATTTATGAAAAAGGACTTGTTGGAGTTCCCTTTAAGTGTTTTCGAGACTCTCTAAAATTGAAAAACCCCTGAGTTTTCTTTCCTTGAACTCACTAAACAAACATTGAAAGACCCATATTGGAATGAACCACTCCTTCTTAGGGTTCGTTAAAAATACTTAGAGGGACTCGTCTGAAGGATGAGATTACATCAACAATCATATGTTATCCTCCTCAATCATGTGTAAAAATAAAGAGGTACTCGCCAGAAATGGTGGGGGGGAATTGGGAAAGAAATGTGTATCTGTATTCATGTTAGTGGCAGTAATAATATCTCTTGAACATGACACCCCCTTCATCATTGTGTTTGGGTTGGGAAATCCATGTGTATCTCGTTTGACCATATGCAAGTTCGTATGTTGGATCCTCCTTCAGTCAATGCTTCCAAGACCATTGTTGTGTCATTCATATGTTCAAGAGAAGTCTAACCGAAACAATCCCTCCATCGAGTCGGCCATCTGCAGTTATAAATTTTCTACCATGTCATCCTTCCCTGAGTCAATTTTGAATCACTTCATACTTATATCTACTTCAAATATGTTACTTATTCTCTGTCATTGATGGGGGGATACATCAAAGCCCTCCTGTGATCAGTATTTTCTTGTCGACTTCTACACATTATCTGGGAATAAGACTTAGAAATCATTTAGTACCTTAGAGCCTGCATGCCTCAATGGCATGTTACTTCACTTCCAATAGTGGGTTCACATCATTGACCCCTGATTGGGAGATTCCATCGAATGTTCGACTTCATCTCATTTATTCACATTCGTTGGATTGTACTAGGGTACCTTGGGAGTCATTGACATCAATGGTGATTTCCCTCGCACTTGTTAACAGTTTGCATTATTGATCGATAATCAAGTGGTTTCTACAATGTTCAACTTCGACACCTGTAATCACATGGTTAGATTCATACTTAAGGATGATGGAAATGAAGACCATGGATCCCATCATTCTGATCCAGGTTGCGACGGAGTATTCATGAATTAGTTTTGACACATAGATCCACTGTGTATGTCTTGTGGCTATGTCCGAGTTTTGAATTCTTTAGAGCATAGATCCACAATGCATATTCAATGGCCTTGACTCACTTGATTTTTTCAATATGAGTATGGGAATTCCTACCTCAGACAATGGTATATTATTATGCCAATACTTGATTGTTTGCAGGTTCCTGATCGATCTGCTCCTTGTTCGACACACACATTCTACAAAGTATATCAGCTGTCATGAGTTCCATCTTCATACTTTGGGGGGAATTATGTTACACATTATTTTGGTCACCCCAGTGATCCACTGACAACGTGTGTTCATGTTCCCAGAAAAGATAAAAGAGTCTTTCTCCATGAGGAAAGTGATTGGATTTCCCTTCTCAAAAACCATATTAAGGAAGGTTGTCGCACCCTACAAAATGAATGGGGTGCGACGATGCCTGATCATCGCCCCCTGATCTAGAGATGGACTACGATGTCTCTGTAGGCTACAATATACCTAGGGTGCGACAATGACAAAAGCTAAGGAAAAGTCAAACTTCACGAAAGTTATAGAATGGGATCTGTTAGCGCTCTGTAAATTTCCTAGAGGTTGACAATAGAAGAAATCTACAAAAGGTAACTTTATCCAACCTCTTTCGAAGCTGGGATCTAGCCCTTCCAACTTCATAGAGGGATCTCTCTATATGATTTAGCTATGTTTCAAATTTTAAATATTAGGCTAGGTAAATAAATAGGTCAGTTTTGTTGTTGTAGTGTTTGTCGAGTTGGTTGAGACAGTCTACACATCCATTGGGCTATGGGGTCTATGTCTTGAATAAAATATGAAATCTAAACCAGAAACGCAAAGGAAAACTTTCACAGGGCGAGATAATATAATCACTGGATTCTTTGATAGTATAAATGGGGAATAGCAGAACAGACGAGAAAGATAATTTCAACAAAGAAGCAGTTAAGAATTTATTTATTGGAAAAACCATAAGATACAACACTTAAATATTTCGAGTCAGAAACATGGTATACGAGATAAATCATGCAACATTCGTTACTTCTAAAGATTAGATTTATAAAAAAGTATGATAACAAAACAAGAATAACATTCAACTTAGAGAGAAAAACATCACCAGTGAATACACACAAGAATCCTGTAAAAGTGCCTCTTTGTATTAATGGAAGATCTCTTCAAAAAATATTACAATCTGATAGCTTGTAGGGTGTGAAGATCAACAACCCTCAATACTTCGAAAGATGAA
>JZKD02S2065778.1:198225-222016 GCA_000966675.3 Picea glauca
GGATCTAGGCCTGCCAACTTCAGAGAGGGATGTCTCTGTAAGAATTAGATTTGTTTAGGATAAAATATTAGGCTAGTTATGATAGTTGAAGATTTGTTTGTTTGTTTGAAATATTTGGCTGATTGAATGCTTAAATTACCATTGGGCTATGGGGATTGTCTCCTAAAAATAAGGATATGTTTGATCTTTTTATAAGATTTCTTCACAGATCAAGGCAGTTAAAGTGTTTGGATCGAGTAAATTTCGATGAAGTGAATGGGAATAAATGAGGGGAGTTACATCAAGTAAACAAATCAATTAAGAATTATTTTTACTTAATTTTAGTTGAAAACATAAAAATCATTCAAAGCCAGAAACAAAGTATATTGAAATAAATTATGCTCTTTAACCTTATGTTGAATAATTATAATTAGAAGAACATAAGAATGAAAACAAAGAAAGAAAACATGAACTTAGAAAGATGCACTTCACCAACAGTATGGCACGAGAATATTGTGAGAGAGCCCTTTTTATTACTGGTCGATCCTCTTGAATGATAAAAAGTAGCTTTCTTGGATGAAAAACTAAACCCTCAATACTTCGAAAGGAGAATTATTTATACATTTATTTACAAAATATCATGTCATAAATGATCAAAATATATTTTAGGGATATCTAAACTAATTGTATCTCTAATTACAAAAATATAGGAATCTTTAGATCTGCTTGGATTTCTGGTGTTGATTTGATGGAAGTTGTTGATGATCTATCCCTTTGACTTCTGCTTAGATATTGGTCCTTGATGTTGAAAAATAGAACTCTTCTTTACCTAAGTAATTCACACAGTTTGCCCCACCTCTTTTTACTTGGGATTGATATTTTGAGTAATTTTCTGTAAATTTCATCCATCTCTATGTATTTAGCAAAAGTGGGTTTGGTGATGAAAATAAGTTTGATTTCATGCAAAATGTTCAAATCAAACTGCAATGTTTCCAGGAATTCCTTCCTAGTGATGCTTCCTTGTATTCCTGCAAATTTTGAACTTCATTTTGCCATTGTCTTTAATTTCTGTTTGTAATCATGCAAGGTGATTAACTTTTCATTTAGCACTAACAAACCAAGAATTCCTTTCTTATTTAGCACCTCAAACTTGTTGAAGAACCTTTGCACACCTATGTCCATAACCTGAGATTTTTCTTCCAATTGCAACATGCGGCCTTTCTTGGTTAGAACCTTTTTTATTTCCAGGATAGTTTCAGTCCTGTCCTCTATCTCCAGATCCTCTAACTCTTGTTTGTTTTTAGAATTTAGAAACTTGATTAGATTTGTGGTTTTTGTTGGCTTTTCTCCCAATTATTCTTTGATAATTTCAATGGCTCCTCTCACTTTATGAATCAGTTCATGCTACTCAAATATGATCTATATAGAGGGATAAATCTCTTTCATGGATTTATTGATGTCTATCCATATATTTTCCTTAGCTTGGGCTAAGGTATTTTCCATGTATATTTATTTCCCTAATTGTTGCAATTGTTGGCTTAGCCTCTAAGATTTATGCATTTCTTCCTGATGACAATCCTGGACCCTTGATTTCTCTTCCTATAATGACTTTACTTCTTCTTGTAACTTTCTTATTTCTACTCCTTGTATGGGCATATCCTCCATATATTTCACTAGTTTATCAGAGGCATCTGAAGTTTGTGATGGGGTTGATGTTGATGTAGAAATTTCTATTGTTCTTATCCCTTTCATGGGAACTGCATCTAGAGGAAGCATGGACAACTGTGCATTATGCTATTTTTCCTTGATCAACTTGTCCATCTCTGCTTCCATTTCCCTAATTTGTGCATTTTTCTCCATAATCAATTTGAGCATTTATTCTTTTTGGATTTCTATATCAACTACTTCTTTAGTTTGTGAATCCTCTGTTGCTGAAAGTTTCAATTCTTTCTTGAGTGATGTTATATTAGCATTCTTATTCTTTATCAACTCTTATGTTGCCTTGAAATTAGTTGGTTCATATCCAATCTTGAGATCTAATTCTTCTAATGATTTTATATTATTATCCTTGGCCAAAGAAGAGATCTTTTCAATCTTTAATTCGGACTGGATATTAGTCAGTGATACCTATAATTTGGAAGTTGTCATTGAGGTGTTTGTCAAGTTTGAAAATATCATCTCCCATGTCTGTCTGTGCATATCCATCTGATCAATAGGATGGACATCCTTTATATCAAACTCAAATGAAGTTTTCTTGTAATCAACTGTTGTCTTTGGGTAGGGAACGTGTGCCTATAAGAATGCCATTTGCATTCTTCCCTTCTCTGTTTCAAAGGATGACAAAATTATGTGCTAAGTAGTAGAGGTCTGTTTCCAAATTTGAGTATAAGTATTGTTGTTGAGAAGTTCATCCCTTTTCTTAATTTCCTTATACTTGTCAAAGATATTTGACTCCTTTTTTCCTTGAATTGATTTAGATGTTAGCGATGTGTCTAGATTTCTTTGTGAAGTTGGTGATGATGGATATACTGCAAGAAAAATGTCTAACTATGCTGAAGAGAGTGGGCCTTCCAAGACTATTGAAGACAATATTTCTCCCTCTTTTAGAAAACCTATTGTATGAATGGTTTTAGTCCTCTTCTTATATACTTGAAAATCATCCACTGAGACTTTTGTGACTGAAGGAGAGTCTTCACTTCTTAATCTTTTCTTTTCTTGTCTTTGAGGTGTGATGGTATATAAAGTGGTCATAGACACATGTTGCTCTTCTGATTCTTGTAAAGTGTTCTCTTCCCACTCATCTTGGTTCATATATCTTTCAATATCTGGCCTTTGTGTGTGCACATAGGGAGTGGTCTTTTGTTTGGTCCTCAACTCACAAATGATTCCAAATGGGTCATATGACCAAGTGAATCTTAGAGGAAACTTCATCTGTCTCAAGAGGATGTCTTCTTCTTCACCCGATGCTATGTTGTTGCAAATGAATGGTCATATCTGAGTTTTTATTCTGAATTGAGATTTCTTCTTAACTGCTACAAAATCCATTTCATCCAAATTTATCATCTTCCTTATGTACTCCAATGTGAAAATCCTCATTAGGAGGTATTTAGGCAACCTGTATTATGGAAACTCACATCCATACACTCTAATTTCTATATAATTATGGTATAAATACCAGTCACCTATCTTGGTTTGATCAGTTAGGTGTAAAACCTTCTGAATTTATTCACTAACCCTAGGTTTTGTACTACTTCTCATCTAACAAGTAGCTGGATAGATGAACTGATCAATGAAATGTTTGAAACTATACTCTGTCAAATTCTTTCTCACTAGTGAAGTCCAAAATATGACTGACTGTGGGCTTCCTTGTTCATTTATCTTCTGGAGTACGAAAGGAAACATGTATGTTTGTTAGAATAAGAATATATAAACCAGAAATGAAGAATATTTGAACATCCCTTCAGTTGGAAACTTAAGGAATTATTCATGAATGTTGTCAGCCAAGAATTGACTGAAATTGAACTTCACATAAAACTTTTCTTTTGTAAAGAAAATGGATAGAAAACCTAAAATAGGTTCATATACCCATTCATCAGAATAATAACCTAATAGACATGAGAGCATGGAGATAATATGGTTATCTTTTTTTGTGAAAATAGAAAAGGGTTATGGTGGATTTTTATTAGGCATTTGGACAACTTCAGGGAGGAAAATCTCAAAAATATGGGCTCTTTGGGGAAAGGTTAATTTTGGGTATAATTCATTTAGGGATTTGACAGATAAAGGGGTGGTGGAATCATTTTGAGGGATCTATAGCATTTTCTCAATGGTCTCAGGAGTAATTATAAACAGAATTTCACCAGTGGGATAGGAAATGGCTCTTTGTCTTGGCAGATAGCTAGCTTCGCATTTAAGAATGAATTCAAGGAAATGATAGGTTTGGGGAAACATGTAAAGGGGAAAATTGGATTCCAAGAGCCCAAGTTCATCACTTTGGTCGAGGAAAATATCTTTCAGCCAACAATGTAATTTGAAAAAATCAAATTCTCACTTTGACTCTGCAACTTTGTAGTCTTTGTCTTCCAGAGGAATGTGGTCCAGGTCGATTGGAGGGGGAATCATTGGATTTTCATAGGTGTCGACAGAATTGACTTTGGGAGACATAATTGACAAATTAACAGTATAATGAGTTGGCAACACTGAAATTACAGGGAAAATAACTCGCTTGTTGAGGGTAAGAGATGGCAGTGGTATTTTGACAACTAGCTCAGTGCAGTATTCATGGGTTCTTAGTCAGCAAAGAGTGTAACAAAGATGAAAACGGGGGTTTTTATATGGACAGGGATATTCGTTAGGGAACAGGACCATTACAGGACAGCTAACGATCATGGGGAAATAATTAATTGGCTAATGGTTAAGAGGTGGGATAGGTGTCATATAGGGAGAGGGGGAATAACAGCGGGGAAAGTGAGCGGTATCAGGATTTGGTTAGGCGGATTTCAGAGTGGGGGTCAGTGGTATGTGGTAATAGGAGAGGGGGCTGCGAAACGATGAGGAGCCACCACATTAGGTGGGACCAAGGTGGGGAAAACCACTTTTTGGACCCCCCCTTCGTCGATAAAGGTAGGTAGGTCGAAGTTACAAAATCAAGTGACGGTCTTTGATCGATAAAAGAATGAAGTCGTCGAGGGAGATCTGTGTGAATATTATGTGCTACAAGACTAAATGTCTTGTCAACTTTACCACTTTTAAAAACTATGTGCCATAAAGCCAAAAGTTTGCTTTTTCTGAAATCTTTGCATTCTTATTTATTTTTCCTATACTAAACTAACTTACTTTCATCAACTTAGGGTGCATTTTGATGTGCGGACCTTGTTCAATTTTCTCTAAAGGGAAAAGTAATCGAACCTATCTTCTATCCTATGCATCTAACTAATTAATCTAGCTTAAACAATTGGATTAATTTATTCCTCTACCTAACTATTTTAGCCAAGATTAAACAGTTTGGAAAAAATTATTCTCTAACCTAACAATAGATATTTAAAAATGTTTGATCATGATTAGAATGTAAGATTCAAACTTATTTTTCTTTACTTGGGGTTTTCTTTTTCTTTTTTTTCTTTTTTTTCTCGTTTCTTTTCTTTTGTTTTGGAAATCATTTGCATAATGTAATATTATTTACAATATAAAACCATTGAAGGAAGAAATTTCAATCACCATTTGATACTATGAAATATAGGACTCTAACATGTGTGTGTGTGTGTGTGTGTGTGTGTGTGTGTCATAATAATAATCATACTCAATGGATATCTACAACGACATGTGTTAAGAATTGTGTTTATTTGAACATACCAAGGATTGCATTTATGGAAAGATATTTGGCCCAAGTTATGTGCATTATGTACTATCCTAAATCTCTCATACAATTTTGTTTGTGTAATTTCAAGAAAGTGTTTACTATGGGGTTCACGATGCCTAGATCCCCTTCTCAATTTTAGTGCATATTCTTGGTTGGAAGAAGGCCTAGTGTTCTCATGCCATAAATCATGTACTAGTCCCTTAACTGCTCCAATTAAATTCATGTCAGAATGAGGTAGCCTACTAGTGAAGGACCACAAATCTATTGGGCCACCTGTGTCGAGGCTATCTTGTCTACGAGAATACTTTCTAAGGGTTTTAACATTTCATTTCATGAGATGAGAGGTTTTTTGTAGAAAACGATGTTTTCTTGTGATCTTGCTGACAATTTATTGTGACAAGACACATGACGATGCATTACAGTCTTTAGAATGAGATTTCTTACCAATTATTTGAAAAGAATATACAAGGTTTCTAACAATATTATGACTTGTTTCTAAAATTTTGATTGTTTTAATGCCTAAATTCTCCTAACAACAGTAAAAATTCTAGATTTTAAGAAAGACAAAAATAATTTACATTTAGCAGCATTGGGTTTTGGTTCAAAATAGTCTCTAATGAGTTTATAAGAATGATAATGAATATTATTACCTTCAAGTGATGCTAGACCACTTTCATCAACCTAAATGAATTTAGGAGTTCTTCGCCGCATAGTGCTCAATATAGGTAGGGACGATGAACCCCTACTATGGCACTCTTGACCTCTATACTATGGAGTTAACAATTTTGCAGTTCTTTCCCCTTCAATCATTAGTGGGTCAAATATGGGAGGAGAGTGGACATGGGATTGACTAGTTTTTTGGAACGTCTGACTCTCCAACAAGAGGTTGCACCACATGAACTTATTCACCACAATGTTGTACACCAGTTGCCTCTCTAATTTAATCCATTGTATAATAAACTCCAAGCAAATCCTTCATCATATTGTCATCTACAACAAGTTGTATTGATGAGATACTAAATGGATTGGTCTCTACCAAACTCCTGCGCTTTACTTATGGTGATGGAGGAGAAACAAAAACAACATATATTCCGCTAAAAATTGGATTTACCTCTCCTAAGAGCCTATGCTTTAACATACACAACGTTTTATTTTCTCTTTCTTATTCTACCTTTTTAATCGGTTTCTCTTTTCTTGAGGACTTTATTTCTCGAATCTGTTAGTTCCCCATGTTTAAAGAGAAAATTTGGATTCCAATCACCCCACCACAAATTTATCTTGGTATTGCACAAGAAGGCACAGCTAACAATTCCAATTCCAATTCCAAGTGGACAAATTTGTCTTTGTATTACAAAAGAAGCCAACTAATAATTACAATTCCAATTGGAATTTTTTTTCTTGGTATTACAAAAGAAGACAACTAACAATTCCAATTGGAAAAACATTTCTTGGTATTACACAATAAGACATAACTAACAATTCCAATTTATAGACAAATTTGTCTTCCAATTCCAAGAAGACACAAACAACAATTCCAATTAGACAAATTTTCCTTCCAATTCCACGAAGACATGAAAAAAAATTCCAATTCCACTTGGACAAATTTGTCTTCCAATTCTTCTCACAGTGGTCTTATAATAGCACAAAATTTTCTATGAATTAAACAACAAGACTAAAATAATAAAAACATGTATGTGCGTGCTATTTTTGTGTCATATGTCAGGATTGCTTTGTCAGGCTTGAGATAGATGAGTTATTGGAGTGTGCTTGGCACAAAAAAATGCCAAGAAAGAACATGTGCACGTTCCTAGAATGCATGCACACTAAAGTGTGCACATTCTAGAAATGTGCATGTGTTCCTACTGGGCATATATGAGAGACAATTACAATTCTTTCAAGTCACAAGAGAACGTGTGCATTCTTAATGCAACGAAGATAACATTTATTATAGACCAAAAATATTTATATATAAATATGTATAGGGGTATGGGGACAACTAGGACCTAAGGGCTTAGGATTGAAAGTGTTTTGAAGCACAAAGCAATGGTTAGAGCACCAAGATATGGGTGATGTGGGTGCACGGGTTGTGGGGCCTTTAACAAGAGGTATATGCATAGTCCACTTAGGGATCGAGTGTGGAGGGGGTTAAGGGTTGAGTATAGGCTATGCCTATGCTTAGATGGAGATAGGGGGGTCTAGGTCATGGTATACTTCAAGCTATAGGTCATGGTCATTGTATAGGTCTAGGTCATGGACTAAGTCTAGATCTAGCTCTATGTCATGGTCTCGGTCATGGTCTATCTCTAGCTCTAGGTCTATTTCATGGTCTAGATCTAGCTCTAGGTCTATGTCATGGTATATGTCAAGGTAATCATATAGTTCTAGGTCATGGTCTAGGTATTTCCATGTTTAGGTCTTGCTATGTCTATATCTAGGTCTAGGTATTGACATGTTGTTGGCCCTTGACCAAGTTTTGGGAGCACTTGGTCATATTCGATCGTTTTTGGGACTTCGACAACCTGTCGAAGATGGAGCACCAGACGAAGTGGATATTGTAGAATCTCGGCCCAATTTTGGGTCCCTTTTTGGGTTTTGGGAATATGTAATGGGAAAGGGATGTCAGATCGTGGGTTTACCCACGCTTAGGCCCATTTTGTATGTATAAATAGAAGGATAGGAAAATGCAAGAAGGAGGTAATAGAGAAGAATATTGTATCTATGTGATATAGGCTAAGTGCCAAGGGGGGATCTATGTGATCAAGAGTTTTATGCATTCTGTATAGACTTGCAAAGCTTAGTGCAAGTCCATGTGTGAAGGTATAGAAGGCTTTGTGCTGAAAGGAAAGGAAGAAGGATCTAGCGAGTTGCGCAAATATTTTGTCATGTGTGAAGTAAGGGTTTCTAAGGCTCCTTGATTGTAACCGATTGGCCGATGATAATAAAGAAGAATAGTTGGTGGACGTAGCCCCAGGGTGGGGGTGAACCACATAAATCCTGTGTTGTCCACTATGTGCCTTATTCTGATGCATTGATGTGATTATCTGCTAAGTTCTTTGAGATGAGTATATAGATATGCTATATATGCTTATGCTTAGTGCTTATGATATGTAGAATGTTAGGTCTGATTCACATGTATATGCTAAGTGCTTGACCTGTTAGATATGAATATTTTGTGGATGATAAGTGATCAAACAATCTAGTTCATTGTGAATGTTGTGAAGCTCTATTGTATCTGCGAAGTGGTTATTAAGGCACAATACTTGCTAAGGTTTTGCGAATGGGGTAGCAAGCTAAGTGGGCTTGATTATGGGGAAAAATCCACAGCTAAGCGCGCTTGAGCCAGATGCATCTTGGGATGGGTAACCACCTCAGAAGTCCTGGCTACCGGGTGCAAGACCCGGAAGTGATGATTGATGCTATGCGATTCATTTTGTTGGCTTCAATCCCATTTCTTCACCCCTTTGAGCATCACCCGATGCAATGAGTGCTAAGTGGACTATTCAAATCATGAGAATTATTGGTCAATTGCGACTAATACTCATGAATATGGGTCATAGATTAATGACTTACACTACGCAGTTAATCCCGAAAATAATATCTAATATCTTGCATTGCGAAAACCCCTATATGCTGAAGTGGTTATTGATTGCATATTAAAGATCCAACAGCGTTGAGTGCTATATTAAGTAAGGAATCATAGATCCGTGTCCCATCTAAGGTTGTAGATACTTGAGTCTTGCAACCACCCCTACATCTACCTCAGGTGAGACTTCATCTTCTTTACAAGTGTTGTCGAAAGGGCCGGTAGTTAGTGTTTTTTTGGTGCATTGTTGTAGAGTTGAAACCTAGGTCTGCCTCTGTGCCAACAAATGGTTTTGTTGTTGGGACATGAAGCTGTGATTGCTGGGAACTGAGAAGAAGAAGCTTTGTGCAAAAGGGTTAACCTGAAAGTCTTGGGAAATGATCTATGCCCTAGTGCACAACATTCTAACCGATCTGAAAGAAAGAGGCCTAATCTAAAAGAAAGAGGCCCAATCTGAAAGAAAGAGGCCTAATCTAAAAGAAAGAGGCCCAATCTGAAAGAAAGAGGCCCAATATGAAAGAAAAGAGGTTGGATTTGAAGAAAATGAACGAGATCTGAATGCTTTGTGCTCCGAGAAAGGTAAAAGTGGGAATTCTTGACTAAAAGAGGTAAGATATATAAGCTCTGTTCTCTGATAAAGGTAAGAGTAATTAAAAGTTTTAGATATGGAGGCTTTGTGCTCTATAGAAGTAAGATAACTGAAATTTTTTGTTTCTAAGGTATGGATCTAGGTATGTTTAATAAAGTTTATTCTAGTTTGAAAACTCGGGCACTGATAGATGAAAGAAGTTTTGATATGAGTATATATGATAGGAATAGTGATAGATATGTTATACCTATGCATAGAAAGAATGTTTGGACTAACAAATGGATGCATGATCCTAGAAAGAATTTTTTGTAGATTAGCTACCATGATCCTAGTGCGTAGTATAGAAGAATTTGGGGATCGTTTAAAAGAAAGAGAGGAGTGACCCTCTGTTACAGTTGCAAAAGACCTAGACATCTTGATAAGGAATGCCCTGGCATAGGATCTAGTTGTCTTTGTTGCAAAGATATGGACCATGAGGTATTGGATTTCCCTAGAATGATTGCTAGGCTGGAAGAAATGAATCTGAATCAAGAAAACCCTAAGGCAGATCCAGAAGAGGCGGAACCCCAGCAAGAATCAGAGAAGGTATTGATACAAATGAAAGAGACCCTGAATGACCACCAATATGTTAGATTATCATATATTTTCAAATAAAAAGAATGCATTGAAGCAAGAATATGAGACTTCGACATTGACTATGTACTTGATGAAGAGACACAAGTGAACATTATGCTAGAAAGAACTTGGGAATCTATAGGGAAGCCTGCTATGATCCCTTCATTGGGAGTAATATGACTATTTAGAGGAAAACTGATGATGTTATGTGGAAATATCGCTCAGATACCTACGACAGTCCATGGAACTTCGACAAAGGAAGATTTTGAGATTATTAAATTCATTGAAGACAATGCCCCATTTACCATGTTACGAGGAAAATCTTGGATTGATAAAGATAAAACTAGAAAGAAGGAAGAGGAAGAAGTCTTAGAACAAAAGAGACAAGAGTTGAAAGATTTCATGACCCAAAAGTTTACATATTTGATTGAAGAATAGGAGAACAGATCGAAGCTACCTGACACTAGAAACCCAGATGTCAAAGCTACAGGAACATCGAAAAACATACAGAAGGCTGAAATTTCTACCCCAAATAAAGAAGAAGTGACACACCTGAATCCTAGGAGAGGATCTCAGCAGTGCGAAGTGACTATGCCCAAGGAAAATAAGGATCAGAATGGGAAAAGAACCACCGAGATGAAGCTCATGGGGAAAAGGCTAGGAAGATAAGTAAGAAGAAGGTCAATATTGAGAAGTTACAGTAGGTTATAGAGGGTACCTCGTAGAAAGAAACTTTGCAGAATTGGAGCTTCACTGGGATATCAGAACAACGACATATTCCACTTCGCTATGGCGATGCCATATAGCTGTTGGAAGCCGATATATCCATTCGACTGCAGCTCCGAACTGCTGGAAAAGAATTTATGGTTTTCCACCAGATCGTTGGACCGTGCCATAACGGACAGAAGAAGAGTTAATGAGGCTCATAACCGTTGCAAGTAAATCATTGCCAAGATTGCCTATTTATCTCATTGCGCCATGAATGAAGAAAACTTTTTCCAACTGAGAATTTGAAGCCCGTGGATTAGCAATTGTATAAAGTGCTAACTCTAGTGCAGTTTCTAAGACCGTCTTGAACCCGATTATTTTATCCTGAGCACGTATGTTCGATGAGCTTACCGCTACTGAAGAATCTATTACAGAAGTTTTCCTTGAGGTAAGAACTAAGAGAGTCATGTCGGAGCGAGGGTTATCCACAGGAATACAGACATCATCCACGAGAGGACTGGAAGCCTCTTCATCCACTGCTCACATCGGTCTGTCCCGGCCAGCCGATGAGAAATGTATTAAGCAAAAAGATGACCTCGCCAATGCCAAACTAATTCTGAGCATTCTACCTGCCTATATACCCCCTCAGAGTAGCGCCATCAACTATGACAGTGTATCCTGAGAGTTTGAATATTCCTTGATCACTGCGTACCTTCCAAAAAGGGTGCGCACAATTCACACCGACTAGGATAAGCTCACAAAGAAACTCGAAGTACAGGAAAGGGTTCACAATGCACTTCGCTCTGTGACAGTGATAGAAGTGAAAACTGAGGAGAGAGTCCCACAGTAGGTGGCGCTTATTGAAGAAGTAATCCAATAGCTTCAGTAGCGCATCGCAGATCTGGAACTTTGTACCATGCCCGAGACTCCTCAAGAAATCAAATACCTAAGGGAGGCAACTGCTCGCAGTGCAGTTAGCAAAATGAAATCCCTTGCCCTGGAGTGCAAGAAGCTGAGGTCCAGGAGTGCTCAAACATATGAAAACCTTACAGAAAATCTAGAGTTACAGGCACTAGAGTCGCAACTCAAGGAAGCACAGCAACACGCAGATACGCTACAGGCGCAACTGAAGGCCTTAACACCAGTTGAAAGAATGAAGAGGTTTCCAGAGAAACGCACGACCCAACAACATATCCACATGATCCATACCAAAGTGATGGAAGTCTCTCAACGACTTCAACCAGTGCAAGAGAAGGCATGCCAACTATTCACCAAAGTTGAAAGCCAAGGAGTCGAGCTAGAACAGGTCATCACCACAACAGAACAACACCTAGAAGGGCCATTCAATGACACACTCATCCAGGAGTTCACTAAGAAATAGGTCCTAGCATTGCAACAGGTCAAAGCATCTTGAGCCAAGCTCGAGGCGTTCGAGGATGAATTTCTCAGACCAGAGTGACTCGGGACAAGTCACAGATGAGTATTGGGGGCTTGTTGGCCCTTGACCAAGTTTTGGGAGCACTTGGTCATATTTGACCATTTTTGGGACTTTGACAGCCTATTGAAGATTTAGTGCTAGACGAAGTGGAGATTGCAAAATCTTGGCCCACTTTTGGGTCCATTTTTGGGTTTTGGGAATATGTAATGGGAAAGGGATGTCAGCCCGTGGGTTTACCCATGCTTAGGCCCATTTTGTATGTATAAATAGAAGGATAGGAAAATGAAAGAAGGAGGTAATAGAGAAGAATATTGTATCTATGTGATATAGGCTAAGTTCCAAGGGGGGATCTGTGTGATCAAGAGTTTTGTGCATTCTGTATAGACTTTCAGAGCTTAGTGCAAGTCCTTGTGTGAAGGTATAGAAGGATTTGTGCTGAAAGGAAAGGAAGAAGGATATATCAAGCTGCACAGATTTTCTATCCTATGTGAAGTAATGGTTTCTAAGGCTTTGTGATTGTAACCGATTGGCCGATGATAACAAATAATAAGATTTGGTGGACGTAGCCCCATGGTGGGGATGAGCCACATAAATCTTGTGTTGTCCGTTTTGTGCCTTGTTCTAATGCATTGATGTGATTATTTGCTAAGTGCTTTGAGATGAGTATATGGATCTACTATATATGCTTATGCTTAGTGCTTATGATATGTTGAATGTTAGGTCTGATTCACATGTATATGATAAGTGCTTGACTTGTTAGATCTGAATATTCTATGGATGATAAGTGATCAAACAATCTAGTTCATTGTCAATGTTGCGAAGCTCTGTTGTATCTTTGAAGTGGTTATTGATTCCATATTAAATATCCAATAGTGTTGAGTGCTATATTAAGTAAGGAATCAAAGATCTATGTACCATCTAAGTTTGCAGACACTTGAGTCCTGCAACCACCCCTACCTCTACCTCGGGTGAGACTTCATCTTCTTCGCAGGTGTTGCCGAAAGGGTCAGTATTTAAGGTTTTGTTGGTGCATTGTTGTAGCATTGAACCCTGGGTCTGCGCCTATGCCAACACATGTCTAGGTCATGACCATTTATTTCCTTGTGATGTAGGGAGGGGGGGTGCAAGGAGAGGAATAAAGAGAGTGTGAGAGGGAGCAACACCCCAGGTTTTGAATCTGCATTTTAAAGAATGTATTGTTACAATGATGAGAGGCCAAGGTGCCCAAACAATTATTAAAAGGTCAGTGTTCCCAAGACATGTAATGTTATTTTTTATCATTATTAATAATAAATACATGGCTAGCTGCTAGACAGACAAGGACTAGAGTTATAGGGGGCTATGTTTCCACAAGAGAGGAGGCTTGAGAGGCTAAGTGTTTATTCCTATTTTAATTACCCCTTTTTGTCTAAGGGAGGGGATCGCTTATGTGATCTTCTTGGGGAAGGCCAAGAGGTTCTTGATTCCCCACAAAGTTACTTAAACCCACCTATGGTCTGATGGGGGGGGTCGATTGAAGGCGTGTTCGCTCATTTCCTATGCGTTCACTCATTTCCCTCACGCACTTTCATGCACCCACTTACCCAGTCATTGATCCATCCTCATCCATGTCTTGGATTGGGAAAGGGAACCGGGCTGCTAAAGAATTAGCCATTGTATGGTGGGCTGTAGTGGTCGCTAGTGTGACCTAGTCATGAGTTGAGGCTTGCATGTCTAAGATGTGTTAGCTTGTGTCCAGCGTTGCTCACAGATATGAGTCCTAAGAGTTCCAACATTGAGATTTTGTACCAGTTGCACTAGAGCCTGAATAAGGAGAAGGGATACCTGAGGGATTGCATGGTAGAAAAGGGTGGAGGTTTGTTCTCTCGGGTGGTGCAAGCTAGGTAGAAGAGAGATGGGTACTTGGATTTCTATGAGAGCTCGGAATCCTGTGAGAACTTGGGTGTTGACTGGTTTGGGAAGCCAAGTAACACTCTAGAACCATCCTTGTGGATTCATAGCCCTGGCTCGGGGGTGACTCTATTGTTGAGTTTTGGAACAGTATTGTCTACGGTTTGGTAGAACGTCCTTGGTCTGTAGCCAGTTGGTGTCATATTTCATAAAGATAAGTTCTCTCTGTTATGCTATCATTTACATGTATATGAATGTATTTTCGTTGTATATTTAATTATCGTTTAATTAAATCTTTAGACTATGCATGCTTGTTGACTATTGTTGTGCATGTCATTAAAGTCTTTTCTTTTATGCATCCTTAAAATTTAAAAAGGTATCGATAAGAGAAATAAGTCCAAGGGAGGGCTTGAAGGTAGCGTACCTCGGCCTGTGGATGGATGGGTATGTTACAGTTTGGTATCAGAGCTTCTGGTTGAAACACTGGGCCGGTATGGGTCGGGTCTATTGGTCAGAGTCTCGTGGTTAGAGATCGAACACTAACCGTGGATTTGAAAATCTCAGGAGGAATGGAGTTGCAGAATCTGCGCAAGACTTAGATCACCATTGATCCATTGTAAGGGGTTCGAAGGATCATGACCGTCCCGTTCGAATTTAGGAGCGATCGCTACTATAGGATCGTGAGAGATCTGGGATCATTGGATCGAAGGATAGGTGAACAGGGGTCGTCCTATGAAAAGGAAGCAAGGGTTAAGTTAACCACCGTCACATCCCATTGGAGAGAGAGATCAACAGACAACCAACATTGCGGGGAACCAAGTTTCATGGGATATAATTACTCAAGGCGGTCCAACAATCCAAACCACGGTTTCACTGAGGGTTTACGTGTCAGCGTCAGGAGAATTGCAGGGTTAAAAGAGAGCTAATCCAAACCGTCGATGCGTGACCCTGAAAATTGAAAGGAAGTAAGTGATGTGACATGTTAGGGGTCGAACATCGAAACTCTGTATAGCCGAAGTAGATCCTGACCGTTGATCACCAATAGGTGTGTGTCAGTAGATCAATAACTCTGGAGAAATCTGTTCGAGAGATTTACGGTTGATATTTGAAACCCCCGAAGCTAGGAGAGCCAAAGTAAATCTCAATCGTCTGATCATCCAAAATAGATCTCAATCGCCAGGTCGTCTGGAGTAAATCTCAAGCGTCAGATTGTCCGAGGTGAATCTGGGTTGTCAGATCTAGAAGAGACGTGGCATAAATCTATGGATTTCAGGTGAAGGCTCGAAGTAAGCCTCAACCATATGATTCAAGAGGACACACAGTAGAATCTCGTGTACTTCAAGGAGGTTTGAAGTTTGAGATTTCAGAAACCTGAAGACTCGAAAGGATCTTATCCATTGATCTGTCAAGAGCCATGCATCACCAGATCTAGGGCTTCAAATAAAATCTAGTGGGGCCAGATAAGTTTTGAAATTTGAGATTTCTGAAGTCCGAAGACCTGAAGTAAGCCTCAACTGTCAGATTAAGGAGGAAACGTGGTGCAGATCCGTGGACTCCAGGTGAAGACCCGAAGTGAATCCTATCATCCGATCCAGGAGGAAACATGGCGACAAATTGGCCAATTCGAGAATTTGGAGTTCGGGAGAAATGGAAGTGTGCTAGTATGGAAAATCCTGAAGTCCCAAAGCCCAAAGAGAAAAAGTGATGGGGCACGATGACGTCACCTAGAGGTGATGTGGATCCTAGAATTCCTGAAGTGACATGGCTTGTGGACGTCACCTGGGATGACATGGACACATGGTATGTGTGCCACGTGTCGGTAAGTTTTGAACATTTGGAGTATTGAAAAGTTAGTGAGAATGTGACATGTGGCACCTGCCTGATTGGGCCATGTGTCTGCTTCCAGTATTTCACCACTTGGAGACAGATCGTGCAATTTGGAGACTGGGCACTTGAGAGGAGAAATATGTGACAGTTTTCATTGGGTTGAAAACTCATGAAGGCGAGAGTACATATCAACCATTGATTCTCGAAGACACACCTCGAAGGATCGTCGACTTCAAGTGAAAGCACTCTGGTAGAAAGTGCAGGAGGAAAGTTTGAAACTTTTGAAGCCTGAAGAGCCGAAGCAATTCACATCCATTGATCTATGGGAGGACACCCGTCGAAATATCATGAACTATGGGTAAAAGCATTCTAGGAGGAGGCAAGCGAGGAAAGTTAAGACTCCCGAAGCGCGAAGTCCTGAATTGGATCTCGATCGTTGATCATGAAAAAGGATGAGGATCGTTGATCCAATCTTGGATGAAATTTTCGAAGTCTTGAAGCTCTAGACAAGCGCTTTTTCAGCTAAGCGCAGGGTCATGGCCATGGTCATATGTAGATTGAGAGCTGAGGGAAGGAGGGCTAAGGGATGAATTGGTTGTCCTCGATACAGAAAAGTGCCAAGGAAGGATTTAGCCATAGTTTCTAGTCATGGTCATGTGTGAAGGTGGTTTGAAGGAAGTGCCTGCGCAGGATGAAATTATGTGTCATCCAAGGATAACATGACACTATTCGTTTTGGAGAATGGGGATATGATCTCCATGAACAAAACAAAAAAAGGAGGCCTATAACATGGTTTGGAAATTTTGTTTATCATATGCATAATGCTAACAAAATGGTTTCTTGCACATTTTGCAGAATTAAGGGGTTTAAACACATCAACTCATGATGTGTATTGAGGAAATGGAAGAAGGCGAGGGAGCCTCTAGTTATGATAAGGAGGCCGAAGGCCAAAATACCAGAGTCCAATGGATGGAAGGGAAAAGGAGAGAAGGAAACATTAATAGAAATGGTAAGAAGCCTGAATATGGAAGTGCAGAGCTACAAAGCAGACAACGAGAGACTGATGAGAGAGAAAATTCAGATAAACAATCAAGTGTTGTAGAGATTAAATCAGTTGCAGAGACAAACGAAGAAGGGATCGAACTCAAGACAAAAGGAAGAAGGAAGGTGTCATGAAATAAGGGATGATCATGGAAGAACTGGTTATTCCATAAGTGCCAATAGATCTCATGGACACCACTCACCTCCTTACTCAGAAGGAAATTTTTATGCATCGGAAGATCATGTAAGCAGTTCAGAGGTGTATCCTGTCAGAAACCAATGAAGGAAATAAGAGGTAGATAGTTTGCAAAGAGAGTTGAGGAATCTCAATACACCTTCCTTCGATGGTGAAAGAGAAAGGGAAGATGATGTTGAAGCATGGTTGCTTGGACTCCGGAGATATTTTCAGTTGCATAGATATTCATCAAATCTGGAAGCCAGGATTGCCACCTACCATTTACATGGGAAAGTTGCAATGTGGTGGGACCAACTGAAGAAAGTGGAACATGTTAATGAAAGTAGGATCACTTGGAAGCAATTCAAGAATTAATTCCAGAAGGAGTACCTCTTAGAGCATTTCTATGACAAGAAAATGCAGGAGTTCTTTGAACTCAAGTTGGGAAGCATGACTATGGAAGAGTACAAGAAGCATTTCTTGGGATTGTTAAAGTATGTCAAGTTCATTGGTGGTGAGAAAGTGAAAATACAGAGATTTCTAAGTGGACTGCCAACCATTTATAATGAAAATATCAAGTATGATGAGCCTAAGACCTTGACCGAAGCCATCAGGAAGGCTAAATACCTATATGAGCAAGGCAAGGGAAGAGAATCTCTGCGAAAATCGTGGAAGGAAAATAATAATGAGAAGTATAATCAGAGGAGGAAAGGATTCAAACCTTCCTTCAATAGGAATGAGCCTAATAGAAATCATCAAGATCAATATGCTAAGAGGGATTTCAAGAAAGAAGATTTGTTGGTAAAAAGGGTAAGACCACCAATCCAATGCTAGGGATGCAAGGAAGATCACCTATACAAGGATTTACCACACAGAAAGGACAGAGTGAAGACAGTGCACAACATCTAAGAGGCTACAACAGTCGCAGATATATGAAGAATCTATGCAGCTTTAAATGATCGACAAGCAGAGTAGCAATCCAATATGATCGAGGTGGAAGGTAAGATCATAAATTATCCTGTTGCTATTTTGATTGATTCAGGAGAAATTCATTGCTACATTGATCCTAATATAGTGGACAGATTACATTTGGAGAAAAGTAAACTTGGAAAAGCAAGTTTGGTTCAGTTAGCCACTGGAACCAAAAGAAGAATCCGTGATATGGTCAGAAGTTGTTCCATAAGTCTTAATGGTGTGAATACTAGTATTGATTTAAATATCATACCATTGGGGTCTTATGATATTATTATTGGAATGGATTGGTTGGAAAAGCATCATGTTGTCCTAGATTGTCATAACAAGACATTTATATGTCTCGATGGAAATGGAAAATAGAGCATTGTGAAAGGAGTTCCAAGACCCATATCTATAAGGGAGATTTCATCCTTACAGCTAAAAATATGTTTTAGGAAAGGATGTCAATTGTATGCAACTCATGTGGAAGATCCAAAAAGTACAAAAGGGCCAAGCCTTGAAGATTCCTCGGTACTATAGGAATTTGAAGATGTATTCCAAGAAATACCCAGATTTCCATCAAGAAGGGAGATAGATTTCTCAATTGATTTAGTGCCAGGAGTTGCCCTGGTGTCAAGAACACCTTACAGAATGAGCACACCAGAGTTAAAATAATTACAAATACAGTTGGAGGAATTTTTGAATAAAGAGTACATATGTCCAAGTGTTTCATCAAGGGGAGCACCAGTACTTTTCGTCAAAAAGAAAGATGGAACCTTGAGGTTGTGTATTGACTTTCGACAACTAAACAAGTGCACTATAAAGAAAAATTATCCTCTACCCCAAATTGACGAACTCTTCGATCAGCTAAGAGGAGAAAAGATATTCTCAAAGATTGACCTGAGGGAAGGATACCATCAGGTAAGAATCAAGGAAGAATACATTCATAAGACTACCTTTAGGACCAAGTATGGGCATTATGAATTTGTAGTGGTGCCATTTGGGCTGACCAATGCACCAACTGTATTCATGTGCTTAATAAATGACATATTAAGAAATTATTTGGATAAGTTTGTCATAGTATTCCTAGATGACATACTTACCTATTCTAATTCTGAAGAGGAGCATGAACATCACTTAAGACTAGTATTTCAAGTACTGAGAGACCATCAATTGTATGCCAAGTTGAGTAAATGTTCTTTTTATCAAAAGAAAAGACATTACTTGGGACACATTATTTCAGAGTAGGGCATAATAGTAGATCCAGAGAATATCGAAGCCATTAGAGGATGGCCAACACCCATAAATGTTTCATACGTCAGATATTTTATGGGATTAGCTGGCTACTACAAAAGGTTCATAGTAGAGTTCTCTAAGATTTCTCATCCTGTCACTTCTTTGCAAAAGAAGGGAACTAAATTTAAATGGACACTCAAGTGTGAAAAGAATTTTAATCCGTTGAAGGAATTACTTACTAGTGCACCTGTGTTAAATATTGCTGACCCAAAGGAAAGTTTTGTGTTATGTACAGATGCATGTAAGGAATGACTTGGGGGATTCCTTACGTAAAATGGACATGTCATTGGATATGAGTCCAGAAAGATTAAGGAACATGAGAGGAACTATGCCATGCATGACTTGGAACTTGAAACCATTGTTCACGCCTTGAGGATGTGGAAGCATTGTCTCATGGAGAAGAAATTCGAATTAATGACAGACCACATTGGCCTGAAGTATCTTTTTGAACAACTGACCTTGAATGCCAAGAAAACAAGATGGTTGGAATTTCTAAGTGAATATGACTTCGATATCAAGCATATCAAGGGAAAGGAGAAGAAAGTTGTCGATTCACTTAGTAGAAGAGTGCATATCATGCATGCCACTACTGTCAGTATGCATCAGTCAGAATTGGAGAGAAAATTTTTAGATGATCTTGTTATAGATCATAATTACCTACAGGGAAAGGAAAACTTACAACAAGGAGATGTACAACAAAAAATAAAGGAGTATGAGATAAAGGAAGACGGATTAATCATGCATAAAAATAGAATCTATGTTCCTAGTTCTGGAGAACTGAGGAATTTGGTACTAAAGGAAATGCATGATGTTCCTTATGCTGGACATCCCGGTTACCAGAAAACAATTACAGCAGTAAGAAGCCAGTTCTTTTGGCCAGGAATGAAGAAGGATGTTTCTGATTACATCGCTCAATGCATGGAATGTTAGAAGGTGAAGGCTGAGCATAGGAACCCAACGGGTTTGCTGCATCCATTGCCAATACTAGAGAAGAAATGGGAAGTGATCACCATGTATTTCATCACAGGATTACCCAAAACGAATAAGAAACATGATTCAATCATGGTGGTGGTTGAAAAATTAACAAAGGCTTGTGAAGACAATGCATACAAGGACCAATATTGCATAAATTTTCATGAAGGAAATTGCTATGTTGCATGGGATACCTAGGACAATCATCTTGGATAGAGATAAAAAGTTTACCTCCAATTTTTGGAGGGGATTGTTTAAAAGATTTGGAAAAAATCTAAACTTTAGCACAACATATCATCCCCAGAAAGATGGGCAAACAAAAAGAGTCAATCGAATAATTGAAGACATGTTGAGAATATATTTGATGGATAAACTATCTAAGTGGGAAGATTAATTACACTTGGTTGAGTTTGAATATAATAATGAGTATCAAGCTTCATTGAGAATGAGCCCATTTGAAGCCTTGTACAGTAGGAAATGTGATACTCCAGTAAGCTGGGACAACCCAATAGATAGAGTGGTACTTCGGTCGGAGTTGCTCAAGGACATGCAAGACCAGGTGGTCAAGATCAAGCAGAATTTAAAGGCAGCTCAGGATAGATAGAAAGTTTATGCGGACAAGAATAGGACAGCTAGAGAATTTAAAGTCGGGGAGCATGTACTTTTGAAAGTGAAGCCCAAGAAAATCTCTTTGAAATTGGGTAGTTGTACAAAGTTGGCAGCCAGATTTTGTGGTCCATTTGAAATATTGGACATAATGGGGTCAGTTTCTTACATTCTTTCATTACCTGCTTCCATGAATGTGCATAATGTATTTCATGTATCTTTACTAAATAAATATGTACATGATCCTAACCATGTTTTTTATTGGCATCTGATTCAGGTAGAGATAGTGGGAGATTTTCAGGTTCATCCAATGCGGGTATTGGACAAAAAAGTCAAAATTCTCTGGAATCGAGTTATAGAGCTAGTAAAAGTTCAGTGGATCTGCTACGGTACTGAAGATGATACCTTGGAGCATGAAGATGCCATGCGGGCAAAGTACCCACAACTTTTTGAATAAATTTGAGATTTTGATCTCTATTTTATATATGCACCGAGGACAGTGCCAAAATAAGGGGGACGGGATGTAACACCCCAGGTTTTGAACCCCCATTTTAAATAATGTATTGTTACAATACTGAGATGCCAGGGTGCCCAAACAATTATTAAAAGGCCAGTGTGCCCAAGACATGTAATGTTTTTTTTTATCATTAATAATAATAAATACATGGTTGGATGCTAGACAGACAAGGACTAGAGTTATAGGGGGCTATGATTCCACAAGAGAGGGGGCTTAAGGGGATAAGTGTTTATTCCTATTTTAATTACCCCTTTTTGTGTAAGGGAGGGGATCGGTTACGTGAGCTTCTTGGGGAAGGCCAGGAGGTTCTTGATTCCCCACGAAGTTACTTAAGCCCACCTCTGGTCTGATGGGGGGGTTCTAATGATGGCTTGTTCGTTTATTTCTTGTACGTTCACTCATTTCCCTCATGCACTTTCATGCACCCACTTACCCATTCATTGATCCATCCTCATCCACGTCTTGGCTTGGGAAAGGGAACCGAACTGCTGAAGAATTAGCCATAGTATGGTGGGCTATAGTGGTCCCTGGTGTGACCCAGTCATGACTTGAGGCTTGCATATCTGAGATGTGTTGGTCTATGTCCAACGTTTCTCACAGTTGCGATTCTTAAGAGTTCCAGCATTGATATTCTAAACCAGTTGCGTTGGAGCCTGAATAAGGAGAAGGACTACCTGAGGGAATGCGTGGTAGAGAAGGGTGGAGGTTCGTTCTCTCAGGTGGTGCAAGCTGGGTATAAGAGATCTTGGTACTTGGATTGTTGTGAGAGTTGGGAAGCTTATGATAGCTTGGGTGCTAACTAGTTTTGGAATCCAAGTAACACTATGGAACCATCCTTTTGGATTCATAGCCTTGGCTCAGGGGTGACGTTGTTGTTGATTTTTGGAACAGAAGTGTCTACGATTGGGTGGAACGTCTCTGGTTTGCAACCAGTTGGTTTCATCTTTCATAAAGATAATTTCTCTCTGTTATGGTATCATTTGCATGTATATGAATGTATTTCCGTTGTATATTTAATTATCGCTTAATTGAATCTTTAGACTATGTATGCTTACTGACTACTGTTGTGCATTTCGTTAAAGTCTTTTCTTTTATGCATCCTTAAATTTTAAAAAGGTATCGGTAAGAGAAAGAAGTCCAAGGGCGGGATTGAAGGTAGCATACCCCGGCCTGTGGGTGGTTGGGTATGTTACAGAGGGGAAGAGGGGAATACAAAGAGAGTGTGTGAGAGTGAGGAAAAGGGATACAAAGAGGGGGAATAGAGAGAGAGAGAGAGTGAGAGGAAGGGGGGAGAGAGAGGTAAGTGGGGTTAGATAGAAGAAAATAGAGAAAGGTGGGGAGAGTGGGGTAGAGAGAGGGAGGGGGATACAGAGAGTGACAGAGCAAGGGTTAGATGCAAGAGGTAAAGAGAGAATGGGGTATATGTGTATTGTTTGAGAGTGTGAGAGGGTGGAAGAGGAAAACAAAGAGTGGGGGTAGAGAGAGAGAGGTGGGAGAGATATGGTAGATGTAGGAGAGAGAGAGAGAGAGAGAGAGGAGAGATAGTGGGAGGGAGGGGGAGAGAGGGAGAAGGGGGGAATAGAGAGTGTGTGTGTGAGAGTACATATAGATAAGTGTCATGTCATACATAATCTAGTGCATGTAGAACACTAATTGTGAATAAATAATATCGAATCCACTAAAATATTATGCTTATATTAAAATAAAAAATCACAATCAATGTACCATAATCATCATTAAACCATGTGAAATCATTATTAAACCATAGGTTAATGGTCATATCCATAAAATGTTATTATTAAACAAGATTTATAGGTATACTACACTTAGGGCTTGGGTGTGGAGGGGGTTAAGGGTAGAGTATAGGTTATTCCTAGGATTAGATGGAGCTAGGGGGGTCTAGGTCATGGTATAGGTCTAGTTCATGGTCATTTTCATATAAGTACTCGTATAAGTAATCCACTGGAAGAAGAAGAAAAAATTAACACTCACCTTACAGGTGAGGCTACATCTATTTGTTGCACATATCCTTTATTCGTTATGAGCCCTGCCTCACCTTTATATGGACAAAGAGAGAGGGAGGTAGAACTAAGGGAAAAGAGAAGGAGGTGGGGAGAGAGAGAGAAAGAGGGAAAGAGAGAGAGTGAGAGTGATATTAACAACAAGGAGAGAGAGAGAGAGAGAGAGAGAGGTGGTAGATGTAGGAGAGATAGTGGTATGGAGGGGGAGAGAGAGAGGGATG
>JZKD02S2065778.1:224102-261289 GCA_000966675.3 Picea glauca
CATGTAGGTTATTAGGAATGTGTGTGCTTTCCTAGAGAATGTGTGTGATCCTAATAATGTGCATGCGTTATTTTGAATTCAATTTTGGGGGGGAGGTATTGAAAACATATTTGCTGACATGGTTGGATCAGATTTAGGTTTGGGATGACAAACCTAGTGGTTCGGTCTGCAAATTGATAAAAACCTCCATTTTTGTGAATTCCCCTCTATATATTTGTCTTTGAAGTTATTTTTCTATAGGATAAACAAATCACTTTTTTGACGAAACTATAGACATAGATAGACTCAGCTATGAATATTTCAAATATAATTTTTTTTCTAAAAAAATTATATTTTTTACTATTTTTTATCTATTTTTGTCTTCACATATATTAAAATCCTAGAATACATACCTCTCTTATTTCTACTATAAAATTTTGTTGGATTAACCATTTCTCGAATGCGTTATATGTAGCACTAGAGGAGATTGATACCTATGATCTCAAAAAAATAAATTGTTTTGTTCATGTTAATACCCTCTTAGCTTGCACGAACAAAAGACGTAATTTCATGCATATGTTGACTTTGATACTTTTTTTTAAATATAAAATTAATATTAAAAATTTACAAAAAATACACAGCACAAGAAAAATGGGTTCTCTACAAGTATAAAAGTTTTTGGAATGAAATTTCATCGTTAAGGTACTCAACACCTGCACGAAAAAAAACATATACCTTATATTTTGTTGGAAAAATAAGATATCACTATTAGAAAAACTCAAATTTGACATAGTTTTTCAAAATTTCTATGAATAAAAGTTGTATATTGGAAAAGATAATTCAATTTCCTACGTTTCATATTCTTACACCATATTCAAGTTCATTGTAAAAGTACCTTGAATAATCCCTCTGATTTAATAGATTATTGTTTTTCCAGGTTTGCATTGCCACTAACGCATCATGAGAGACCATCATTAGCTTGCACTCACCCTACTATTAATGTATATCTCACCCACAAAGAATGTTGGAACTTAAATTCTTGCTTCACAACACCATCAATCTCCCGAGGTGACAAATGCATGCTTGGATAAGAGGAAATAGGTGTCGAAAATGAAATAACTCACCCTATTAACCTAAAACTAAAATTGTCTAGTGCTTAGATGAAAATAACACATATATGGGTTTAAGGAATGAGTGATCTGTGATAACCAAGAGATTTATGGTTTTGTCATGTCATCACAACCTCGAGAGGCCTGGTGATGTATAATAAGATGGGATATTCATTTTTCTAAAATGGGTCATAAAAATCTACATTTGTTCTCTTATCAACATTCAAAACATATGCTAGATTTGTATTTCGTCCTAGATTTTATGGCATCCAAAAACTACTCAAAATAGGCCCAAGATTGATTAAAAAATTAATTAAAGGGAGCCTTCACAAAACCCATGGTTTTGTTTGGAAATGGAGGCATAAATAATTACCTACTTTCCATATAGAGAAATCATAAAATGTACTATGTCGTAGATATAAAAAATGTTTCCAATGAGTGGTTGCCCACCTCACTTTGACACTAGGAACCCACTATTCATAATCAATTAAGTTTGGCAATCCTCATCAACAAAAACTCATTAAAGTACATTTACCTACCTACAGATTTTGGAATCCAATTCCATTAGTTACATTATATTCACATAAATCAAAATCCCACAGTAATATCCTTCTGGTGGTAAAATTAACATGTTTTACTAGACACCCATTTTTACACGCAAAATCATTTTTAATTAGAATTTTAAGTCCTGCACGTAGTGATGCTCCACCAGAATTAAGTTTTGGTTGTTCATCATTGATATTTTTTTAATAGGATTTAAATACATTAAAAAAATGTTCGTGAGACCCCTTAAAATTTAATTAATTTTAATCCACAAAAATGGTCCATTGACCTCTGGTGCCAACACTCATGAAAAAATGTCAATTTTGTTAATTTTACCTAAAATGCATCTAGAATATTCCCATTGAACATAAACACATGTAATAGAATTATATGAGGTTTCATATCCATTTTATGTGCATGACATCCATCATCCTCCGTTTTCCTCGCTTGATGCCCCAATCCCACTATGCACAATGTTGAAGTGTTAATGGTGAAACATTGAATTAGGAAACACAACTAAGTGGGTTGTCAAATTATGTGATTGTGTTGTTAGACATAACCTATTGTTAGTCCAATGCACATTCAATCCACGATTGTCACTTTTTCATACCATCTCCATGTGCAAATGTTTCCAAGCCCATTCTTCATCACTCACTGCATGATCAACCTTACATGTGACCTTCTATCACTTAATATAGGGCTATTTTTGAAATTTGGTCTTCAATGCCACCAATAGGCTTAAGGCTCAACACCTACTTATAGTTCCCCAAAAGCTCATCAAACCTCCTAATGAAATGAGTATTGTGCTATTCCTGAGTGTAGATGAATCATGAACCTAATATGCATAAATACAACTACACAAATGACAAAAACATGATATGCATAAAGTTATACTTGAACCAAACTTATCAAAAAAAACATTTATGAGTAAATGAGGTCATGGCTATGTAATGTGACAAGTGTGAAGAACATTTAAACCATAAACCTAGATGCAACCATAAATCAACCATTAGGAGAAATTTGAGGTCTAAAATGGGCCTCCTAAGGAAAATAATAAAATAAGAGTTATGCATTTCTAAAGGAAAAGAAAGAAAAATACTTTTTTTTTATCCATATTTTCGACTTATATTCTTTTAGCTTTACTCAAATTTCAAGTGCAGGTAGACATTTGATGCATAATTAAATTTTGCATCCAACACATTCTTACACTTGAAATTTGAATAAACTTATAAAGAGATAAGTCGAAAATACGATTAAAAATAGTTTTCTTCCTTTCCCTCCAAAAATATTTACACTTATGGTTGACATCATCATATTAAATCCTATTGGATATTTTAAAGTTTATTTTGAGTACACTTTTTTAGACCTATTTTTTACCTCAAAATTCCCCTAATGCATGGTTTAATGGCCATGTTTATTCATCATTAGGAGAATTCGAGGACATCATGGAAGTGATATGCATCCTGAAGATACTTTGAAAGGTAAAGGTTAATGTAAAAAAAACAAAAATAAAGGGGGTCCCCAAGTTTGTATACTTGGGGTGATTTGAGACCTCAACATAACTCTTGAAGGTGTCCCATATTTCTTTCACGCCTTTTTTTTCATTGCTATAATGGATCATACATGGATCACAATCAAAATTTGTATATGGGACCTTGGTTTATGGTTGTGTGCCCTCATTATAAACGTTTAGGGAAACACTTTTCAAAGGGGGGTGGAATAGTGGGATCCTCCCTAGGGGTCTAATGTGAGGGGGGGATAAGACCTCATTAGAGTAATAATAGTGTAGGTATGGTGGTCATTAAATGTATAGTGGAAAAGTTCCACTATGTTTTTATTATTAAGTAAAGAACACTAGGCAGTTAGGATGGAATAAATGTAATATGGTCTTATTAAAGAAGGCCCACTACCTAGTTAGAATTTGGTTATGGTTAGGGTTTTATATCTATAAAATAAGGATGGATTCCTTATGATTCATACATTGAGATATATTATATTGGATCTTAGCTTCTTACTTGGTTTCCCCCTCACAATTCCAAGTGAGCAGGGGTTGATCCTTCCATTAAAGGATCATTGTATGGTGTTTCCCTACTTTAAGGGTTTTTTATACTAGATAAACTATGAGCATATATGATATATTATTTGTGATTCAATTTTTAGGGTTAAGGATTATAATAGATGCTATGAGAGAAATCTAAAAAAAATATTTACAAAAATCATGCAAGCATTAATTTACTGATGATACAAAGTAAAAACATTAAAGAGAGAGATTCAAGAGCTAATGAGTAAAATAATCTTTGATCTTTCCTTTTTTTTCATTTCTTCTTTTTGACCTCAATCCACCCTAATGGAAAGGTTCCACAAGGAATAACTATAGATCAAAAGTTGGATACTCAAGATTCAAGTGGTGCACCAACTCCTTATCAGAATCAGAATTCTCATATTCATAAAGTTGCTTCATTCTCTCCAGCAATGAAGTAGTCCAAGAAACTAGGGTCACATGTACAAGTTTTGGTTACAACGATGATGTAGTCCAAGAACCTCATCCATAAACCAAGGTCCCATGTATAAGTATTAGCCTCAATGTTGAATTAGTCTAAGAAAAATTTCCACAAACCTGGGTCCCAAGTCCCAGGTCCAAGTGCTCATGCAGACTCCCAACTGATGAAATTGGAGCTCAATGAGTGGCTTAATATTATTATTGAAATGGCCATTGTGATCATGTTTATCCAAATAAATATAACCATCCATGTATAAAATATCATCTGCATAGTTGTAGAAGCTTGGTTCTGGCTCTATAATGGGCACTACAATTGAAGAACGTGTAAGATGAAAACTAGTATCCATAACCTACTATGAACTTCTGCCAATTATGTTCTCTTCATATGGTGGAGTAGAGTAATCATGGAGAAGCAAGAAGTAGTTTTCATACCAAAAATGTTAATTTTCCATATAGAATACATCATAGGAATCCTATATATTACCCCAAGAAAATATGTCATTTGTATACTCCTTTTCGATGTTAAATAGAATATGAATCTTAGATAATGTCTCCAAAAGACTTTTACATGCCCCTTGTTAGTGTGAATAGGGTTCTTTAGCTATTGTTGATAACACATTTGGTCACCTCGGTTTTATTCTCTTTGGAATAAAAAAAACACAATATCATAAGAAGGAAATTTTGAACAATCATAAGCTCATGGTGTATCCCTCGGTCTGAACTTCTTCATGCATTTTACATATTTAAAATCTGAGTCTGTATGCTCAAGATATCTAGGTTTTTTTCTAAAAGAGAATTTCTTCATGTGCAACACCATCGGTTTCTCTCTCGGCACTAATTTTCCTCTCCTATAATTAGTCTCATTCTCATTCTTGGTACTCATCCTCGGTACTTACACTTGGTACTCATTCTCGGTACTTGAATTTTTTGGAATACTTTCACTTCTCCATACTTCCTCTTCTAGCCATTTCTCCCTCTTCCATTTCTTACACTTTCTTCTTATTTCCTTCCATATTTCTTAGTATCTTATCCACACATAATTTATTAACACTTATAAAGTCTCTAAGTTTATTTTTGTTTTTCCCTATTTCTCCTCTCTTCACTCCACTCAACCACCTACACCCGTCTAACCGATCCATTATTTTTACTTAGTTTATTTTCCTTATCCTCTTCCCCCTATATTCAATCCACTCCACCCCCTACACATGTCTGAGTGATTCATTCACTTACTTAGTTTATTTTCCTTTTTCCCTATTTCCCCTCTCTTCACTCCACTCCACCTAGTTGATCAATCCATTCTATTTACTTAGTTTATTTTCGTTATCCCCTTCCCCCTATCTTCATTCCACTCCACCTCCTACAATTGTATAACCTATCCATTCAATTTACTTATTTTATTTCCATATCCCCTCCCCCCTCTCTACACTCCCTCTCTACACACTCGTTCCTCTCCATGGCACTGCGACCCTCCTTATCCCTCCATACCCCTCACCCTCATAGAACCATGGTGTCATGACACCCTACCCCCATGAAATCTCCTCACTCCTAAACCCAACATACTCCCCCCTCTCCTCTCATCCATATCCCACTCTCTTATAATTAACCATTTTTCCTAAGTTTTATCCCACCTATCACATTAAAACACATGGCACCTTATCTGAGCCATCAACATTTTTACTAAGTCGTAGATTTTCCTAAGGCTCTACCTTCATAAGTTCCTTTTGTTTCACATTAATGACATGGGAATATTTACCATATAAACACTATATTATCAATTACAACAATGCATGTGGGATTTAGCAGGCGAATTTTAATCAAGGGCGAAAAATGATCCACGAATTTGATGGATGACTATTGAGTAGCGACCTTCAGAAGTTTATAAATCAAGATTTGGGTGTCCTATTTGGGAAAACCATACCTCGTTAGAAATTTATTTGGATGAGTAAGACAATGGAACACGTTTCAAAAGATAAATTTGGCCATAATTCTCATAGAAATTAAAATAACAGTCATCTTTGTCTGCATGACTTGTTGGTAAATCAACTTGGAACCTCAACTTCTTGAGCCTATAACTTGAGATATAGACTTCCAAAATTCACTCAAGAGGACTCATTGGAAATATGGAATGATGAATATTTCTCTTAGTATGTTTTACATGGCTGAAAAGCTAGTTATTATGATAAGAAATTTAAAACATAGTCCACTTGTTTAAAAGGCGGTCGATTTGAAAATTTGGAAATAAAATTTTATTAAATGAATTTTATTAAAGATGAAATGGGTCCCACTTGGAAGAACGAATTCCAATGAATTAATTTCATTAATGATATCTCAATGAGGAATTAATTAAAATGATTTACTAAAAAAAGGATGCATGCAGAAACTTATAGAAGGGAGAAACCCTAACTACTTCAAAAATCATTGGAAGCATATTTTAAAAGAGAGAGAGCACCATCAAAGAAGAGTTAGAAAATTAGAATAGAAAGGGTCCAGTGATCATCATGCAACCAAGTCTCTAATAAAAAAATAAATATCTTCATATTTTTCTTGCTTCTTCTTCTTCTACACATTTTTTCTCAAAGCTTTATGTTTGTATATCAAGAATCAAAAGGATGAATTTTTTAGTGTTCTTTCCTCTTGTTCTTCAAAGTATCTTCCTGAAAAAGGTCAATAGGAGTATTTGACAGCCATATATGTGGTTGGTAATGGAAACCAAGATTTTCTAAATGATTCATGGAGGTTAGTCCTTGCATATGACAAGATTTATTTCTGAGCATTGGTCAATTGGTTTACTAAATTGCTTTGTATTGTTGAATAGTTTTTATGAAACTCCACAGATAACTCCTTCATGGTATGACTTTAATGAATTCTCAAGATTTGGGATTTCTGAGCTTGATATTTTTGGAGTATTCCCATCAAATGCTTTTTCAGTTTTGAATGCAGAACTCATTTAAAGTTCTATGAAAGTATCAATACCATTTCATTCTTTTTCTTGTGAGAAGATATGGTTGCATATTTTGTTTTCATGTGTTTCATAGGGTTGTAATAATTAATCTTAGCACACTTTATTTTTATATTTAAGCCTTTATTTATATTTTTATTTTCAAAGAGATGCTTAGTCCATTTCCAAGCAAACATTGTATTCAAATAACAATCTAGGTATCAAGAACCATTTCATAACATAAACTAAAGTAATAAATATTTGGGGTTTGTTGTTTGGCATTCTCCCATTTTGAAGTTCAATCCAAGAAAATCAATATACATCTTTTGGAAAATTACAAAGGAGTACTATTGAACCCATTTCATTCTTTTTTTTTCCCCTCCCTTGTTCAATTTTCCCACCTCTTTATACCCTTTCTTTCCCCCTTTTATATTTTTTGTTTTCCCATTTCCTCTTTATCCCTTCTTTTTCCCTTTCTTGGTTACTATACTTAACCATTTTCATGTTCGCAAACCTTAATACTAGCAAAATCTCACACTTGCATTCTCACTCATTCACCTATGCATAAGTCCACTCAACACTTAGAATTATTTTTTGTCTTGGACTTTCGGGCTTTCAGACCTGTAGATCTATGTGATACACTTCCACTCTCTCCATTGTTTGCCCGATACATTTTGATACTTATCCATTCCATAATCTCAGACTTTCATACTTGCATATCACCTTTTCATACTAGTCCCCAACCCTGATGCTCCGCCATTACCTATCCCTTCACATTTTTCGAATTCACATTTATTATTGTCCCTACGGACCCAACTACCAAATTTATTGTTGAGTTAGTCATTAATTAATAATGTTATTAACGAGGCTACTAATATTTATTTTGAGTTAATGTTTCTATAAAATAAATCTAACTCAAGTTCATTTTACTGTGAAAAATAATAGCTCAAGAAAAGATGGCAAGTTTCATCAGGACAACCATGAGAAAGCAATTGTTTTGTGGGGATACCCTGAACCTCTTTGCTAGAGAAGATCAAAATTATCATTGGTCGTGCCCCTACAAGTATTACTTGAAATTGTTGGATAGAGAAAACAACAAAGTATGGAGGTCATGAATAGTTCTGGTCGATTGTGTTCCAGAAGTTTTTGAGTGAAAGGATGTTGTCATTTTGTGTGTCGATAAGCTCATTAAAAAAAAGAGTTATTACATTGCATAATAGTTCTCCTATCTCGTTAGCACCTTCAATATTTAGAGAAATGTTGAAATTACCAGAGTCGAACCTCGTCTACAAAGGAGAGGAAGCGAGAAACTTCTTGAAAAGAGGAAATAATGGATTGGAGCTTCTCTAGGAATATTTGTGTGACCCCGCCACAATGCCTGAGGACATAACAAGAATTCAAGTGAGTTATTTAAAATATCCCTATAAGGAAATTGCCTAGTTATTTACTTGAATTGTTGGCCAAGAATCTACAGAACCAGTTCCTTGAATGGAATTGTACATATTACATTTTGTTGTGCATGAAAATTCTATCTTCGACTGGGAGAATATAATCTCAAATGAAATCACTACACATCTCAGTAATTTCAAGTGTGATAAAAAAATTTACATGTCATATTATTTGATATTTTCCATTACACATCGTCATACTTTTGAGGGCTTAAACATTGCCCAGAGAATTAAAAATAAAATTCAACCCTGTGACTATGTGGTACCAAGCTTTATGGAAGCAGAGGGTCAACCATCATTTTTATGAGGTGTATTCAGATTTTGTATCTAAATTCAAGAAAATATTATTTGGGGAAGAAACTTTGTGATTGTCATTGGAAGTCATAGTTTTTCTGAAGGGAAGAGGAGCTCTGGAAAAAATGGAAGATTATAATATTATTAGGTTTTTTTGTTCCGTTGAGAAACCTATTTTCCTTCCCTATTATATATCTGAAAAATTGTTTTCCATTGAAATATCCCGGAAATATAAATTTTGGTTGCATATATTATCTGGAAAAAAAAAGGAAGAATGAGTTCATACCTCTTCCATGGAAAGTTGGCGAAATTCTTCTCCGGGGAATTTCCAAAATTGATGAATATGATGTTTGTTTCGAGAAATCAGACCTAAAATTTGCAAAAGAAATAAAGGGTTTTGACCCAAACCACATTTTTTATAATCACTTTATTTCAGTTGGGCTTGGCCTTGCATTTTTAAAATCAACCATTAGTAAAGAAGAAGAAAATGACAGTCACCATCCTAGTGACCAATAAGCCGATAGAAATTCATAATACATAGAAACTATCATAAGCACAACAAAGCATCATAAAGAAAGAGGTAGAACCTCAAAAGACAAAAGTGCCCAATCACCAGTTGTCTCTAGGAGGAGTTCCTTGCTAAAGGAAAATACATAGTCAGGAACATCCCATGCAAGAAAAATCCATAGCACTAATTTAGGAGATGATGAAGATAGGAACCCTCTTAAAGGGAACCTAGAGAATCACCATAAACTGAAGGTCAAAATAAAAAGAACTAGTTCACAACAGGAAGGGGATGAGACACATTCTTAGGAAGATGACTTATTTTTGGATAACATGGATCTAGATGTGGATATTGAAAAAATTACTTTTCTGGATGTTGAAGTATCAACTCGAGAAAATGTACAGCTTGTCTCTACACTCATGATCCATGATGAAACATTTTCTAATGAGGATACATTTTTTGTAAAAAATGCATCTTTTGATTAGGAGTCTAAAAAAATAGTTTTTGAAAGAACCACAAAAAATAAGAATGATAAGCTATGGTCCACCCTTGACACGTTGTTATAGAAATATTTTCCTCACCCCGTGCAACTTGCTAAGAAGGCCTTTTCCATTTCCCTGTGCAGACTTGAAGTCCCCTTTTTCAATTCCTAGAGCTAAAAATAATATTTTTCCACATATACACTCCCTATGCAGAATGCATATACATATACACCATATACAACATCTATGCAGAATGTGTATACATAGGTTGCACCATTATAACCCGCGTACATTAGGTTTTGTGCCCAAAAAAAAAAATGGTGTCAATTTTCCATGTCACGTCACGAGCTCCATGATCCTTGACCTTCCATATATTGGAAATTTTCTGACTCGACCCTTCAGTTCCATTTGAAGGCTATAAATAGGCCATATCTGAGCTGTGGAAGAAGGAGAAGAATTCAACTTTTGAGAGTAAATTTACTCTGGAGAGATTATTCACTTCATATTGAGTTTCCATCCCCTTGTCCTTTAAAGTCTGAACACATTGTTCAACCCCCAAGATCTTCCCTCTTTGATGGAGAACCTCATTGTCTCTCTTATATGAGCTTTCCTTTGGTGGAGGATTGAAGTGGTGGAGACCCAGCTGGAAGGGACTTAGTTTCTTGGTTTCGAGGCATGCCGACATGGAAGTTTGTCACTCATACACTTTTGTTGATCATATTTTAATAGAAATACTCTTTTCTCATCTAATTGATGTCTCTCAAATATTTGAATTGTTATTCCATGGTCATATTTTCTATGAATATTGATGGATTATGCTATTACATGTGCTAACTTTATATATTATCACCATATGCTTGCATATATTGGTTGTTGAGGAAAAGTTGCAGGTATATAGCTTTGAGTCAAGTGCTCAATGGTGGACTTCATTGAACGTCTGGGTGAGGTAGGCTCTTTATATTGTCTTGATAGAATGTTTGTTTATATAGGATACTTGATATTAGAGTTGATTTCTGCATTCATTCCGTCTGTTATGGTTTACCCCATGCCATAGAGTGATTTTCCTCGTAACAGAATTCACAACCATACTGGGGAGTAAATATTATTTTCGAGGTTTGGAGTGTTTTTATCCTTAGATTGATGTATGTTAGCTTAATTTTCCTTGTCGTCTGATTGCTTAACAACCTCTTTTCATTTTGATTCTGAGTTTCTTGGCCTTATCCTTAACCTGGCAGTGTTTTAAGAAACATACGCATTTTTCCCTTGACAAATGCGTAGATACGTGAGTTGTCATTCTATAGGGCGCGTACATATGGGGTTTGTTCCTAGACAATCGCGTAGCTAGGTGAATTTTGATGGTTGTTGAGACTTCTTGGGTCTCTGTCATAACTATTGAGTCCTTGCAGAGTGATAGGAAACCTTTTTTTGGTTGAATTTTTTGGCTGTTTTTTCTTTCTCATCATATTTTTCAATGGTTGTCCTTGCATCTTGGGTTGGGTGTTTGCTTCTTGATATCCTGCTTGGTTTCTCTCTTTTTGCTTATAGTAGGGTCTATATATCAAGTTGTGGTTTAGTCCTTGCATTTTCATTTCTTTATATTGAAAATTAAAAAATATACATTTTGCATTATGGCATTTGATCTTTTGGGTTCTTATTATTAATCTTGATACATGTATGGAAATATTGCATCTTATTTGAAATTGCAGAGTTTAATTGAAAGTTGCATTTTTAAAAGATTATCATTTGTTGATAATTAAAGTTAGGACTTTGCATTATATTCGTATTCATTTATTTTACTTGATGAGTCATAACATCATCAGTTTCACAACCACATATTTTGAGTAAACAAATCCACTAAAAGTTACGTTGATAAATTTAAAATTGATTAGAAACGATTTTATTTCTCAAGGTACAAAAACTAGCTTAAGATATAGAGCCTTGGAATAGGATTTTGTGAGTAAACTTCTCCAAGGCTATTAAACTCAACATATGTGTCTGACTAAGAGAGTGGTGAAATCCATTGTATAATTGGTGACGTTAGGAGGCTCCACTCATATCGGAGTTAAGAACAAGGTCACACGAATTTGATTGCAGAGATATCCCTCTAATACCTTCTTAGAGTCAGAGATATTTATGGGGATCTATTCATATCTAGGGGTCTTTATAGTACCTTTACCTCTGTGATAGGTGGTGCTTTCAATATTTCGGGCTTTGTTACCCTACCCATACGGTGGACCTGACTTACGACTGTTCAGTTTTGCATTGGTTATATCATGGTGACTTTATTTGCTTGACATAGGTAGCTACATAGGTTACTTGCAGGGGTTATTTTCTAGGTACCCTAAGTCAGATAAGGGTCGAACAACACAAAACCTTTATGGAAGATTACCTCTTCGTTGGGATCTGAACGAGTGTGTTGTTAAGACCATGAGGGCCCTTATAACTGATTCTGATACCTTTGATATTTTGAAGGGAGTCTCAGTCCCCTATTGGGAGAGACATACCTACTCTAGTGAAGGAGGCCCCTTTTCATCCACTATATCATGTTTGTGTTCATTGGCCTTTTTTCTTTACTTTGGTGTGCTCTTTGATTATTAGTTGGCCTTAGGATTGTTTATTGCATCATGAGTTTTCATTGTTATGGTTGGTGGAGCCCCTGTAACTCCCTTAGTTAACGCTACCCAACCCATGGTCTTTTCTCATTCCATGGGGACGAATCCTTTTGTATTTTTGAGTGGTATGTCAAATCATGTTACTTAGCCAATACCTTGGGCCTCTAATCATTTTTCTCTTAGTATTCCAGGCATGTCTTCACACTTTCCATCGTCTGTTTCATCACCTTATGTGAATCCTATTTTTGGGTCTAGAGGTATGATGCCTCCTTATTATCCATTTTCTTTTGGTGGGAGTCATATCCCTCAACTAACTCTTATGGTAGGAGGTTGGAATATTCCATCCTATGGATCCAATCCTAGCTTCACTTTTCCAGGAGAAAGTTCTCAAATGGGCGGTCATTCTACTTATTACATCACATCCATATATCCATCTTCCACTATGTAGGTTCATACAAACTCTTTTCCCATGGTGGACCTTCATCTGTCCTCTAGTGTTTCATCCAAGGGAAGTCAATTTTATAGTATGGGAAACCCCCTTCATGAATTTCTTTTGTTTGGGGAAAACATATATCCTCACCTGAGTAACTCGTGTCATGTCACTTTCTCTTCTCAAGCGACTTCCTTGGTTATGATTCCCTTACAACCCTTTATGAATTAGTTTGGAGGAGAATATTTTCCTACCAAACAGGGTCATGGTGTATTCCAAAACCCTTCCTATCCTGTGATTTCTAAAAATCAGTCTTTCCCGGAACCTTGGTCTCAAATGCCACAACCAACCACCGCCACCAATCCAGTCACTGCAAGTCATAATGGAATTATATCACCAACCTCTGTTAGTCATGTTGGAGATAGGTCAACAACCTCTACAAGTCATGTTGAAGACTAGCAACCAACAGTTGCAAGTCATGTTGGGGGCACAACTCTGCGACTGCTAGTCACACTACACATACATCACCAACCTCTACCAGTCATGTTGGGGATTCATTACCAACCTTTGCCAGTCATTTTGGAGATTCATCACCAACCTCTGCCAGTCATGTTGGGAATTCATCACCAACCTCTGCAAGTCATGTTGGAGATATTCTACTAGCCTTTGCAAGTCATGTTGAGAGCATGTCACCAGCCACTGCAAATCATGTTGGGGGAATTCATACAATTTAGAAGCCTAGACGTATAATACGTAAGCCCAAGTTCCTTTGTAGTATTTGCAAAGGATATCATCTTACTCCTTTGTTCCCTTTCTACTATTGTGGTACTAGAAGTGTGGTCCTTGCCTGGGGGCCCTTTGGGTTCTGAGTCATATTTGGTTTCCCAACATTATAATCCTTCTTTGGTTGATACATCGGTCATTTCGATGCAATATTTGGCTGACACCACTCTTATTTTTGGGGGTGATGCATTTCTTGACCATGTTATCTTGCATCTTGTTCAACTAGTGGTCACGTCGATGCAATATTTGACTGACACCACTCCTGTTTTTGGGGGTGATGCGTCTCTTGACCTTGTTGTCTTGCATACTATTCAACCAATGGTTAAAGAAGTGTTCATGTCGATGCAATCTTTGGTCAATCCCACTCTTCTCTTGGAGAGTGAAAAGTATAAGGAAGTGGAATTGCCAATGCAATCTTCGGTCAATCCCACTCTTCTTTTGGAGGATGATGCATCTTCTCACCACGTCCTTAGTATTTCTAGTCATATACCTTCAGAAAAAAGAAGAATTCCATTCTCTCTGAGTATGCTCCCTCCAAGTCCTAGGATGGTTTCCTTTGATTGGAATGATCTTGTAGAGCCTCGATTTCATTCTTCTACACCCTTCCAGATAAGGGGAATTCTTCTATATTTTGTAGAAAAGGTAACCTCTACAAGTATTTTATCCTCCTTGACTTGGAAAGCTTTGGGTTTTCCCAATCTTGTGTCAACTATCTGTGAGTTTCTTACTTTCCATAGAAGTCCTGCATGGGAGCCCTGGCCTCCCTAATAATATGTTTCTTAGAACAACATCCCCAAGTCTTGTTTAAGCTATTTTCCCACTCTCTAAAAAAGAAAAAATATTGTCGAGTGAACTTGTCTCTTTCACACTCATTAATTTTATTTGAAAGGACATATATTTGGTGTAAGTTTAACACTTTTTCGGACCAAGTACACTAATTTTGAAAAAGGAATACTCTAGTCACTAGTGGCTAGAAGAGTTCTCATGGGTATTGTTTTATACTTTTTCGGGCCTAAGGAACTAAATTTATGAAAAAGGACATTCTTTGGAGTTGAGTTGTAATTTCACCTCATTCTCTTGCTTGGACCATTGAGCCTATTGCTAGTTCTCAGTTTCTCTCTATAAGCCTACTACCTCAGCAATTTGCATCATCGGCCAAGCAGAGCCTTGTTTATATACTTTGTAACTTGACACCTTGTACCCCAAGAGGAAACATTCCCCCAAGTGTCCATATACTACATGCACCTCCTTGCATTGAGAATAGGTATGTTCCAATGTTTGAACTAGTTTCTTACTCGCGACACTCCATTCCTCTCTTGTACCATAGCATTCATTTGTCTATCAATATATATATATATATATATATGGGCAAGAAAAGAATATTATCTCATGTTGGAAGCAGTCGTGTCGCCTTTGAACAAATCTCATTACTTGGATTTTACTGCTTCGACTAGTTACTCTTCCAGTCCCTATGGAGAGTTTGATTGGTGCCTCCTGCATCACAAAGTTTCATTATCAATTCTATGTTGTCCGAGTCCTCCATATGTCTCATGCTCTTGTTCAAAGGATGTTTATAAGCCTATGTCGACCATTTCTTAGAACTCTTGAATTTTCATGTCGGCCATACCCTCAGTGTGTCTCAGAGTTACATGAAGTTGTAGTTCTATTATGCACCCTGGTCCTACTTTCATCATGGGTAGGTAACCTTGAACCCAACAATCGACATCTCCTCATTGGTCGCTGACTAAGGGGTTTTCCTTGTGTTTGACGATAAGAAATATATTCACACATTCGGATTCATGCAATGTCTTGGATGTCATTAGTCTTATTGATGGTTTCCTCAACTTTTTCGACAATTTTCTTTATTGGTTGTTATTCAAAGGGTCTCTTTCATGCACTACTTGCATCCAGTGCATGCAAGAGACTCATATGGTTGTTGACTCGTGAAAATCATCTTCATCTGTGTTGTTCCTCCAAATCATCAAGATATTTCCTTGTACCTCATGTTGAATGATGACAAATGGCTTAATTCTCTCCTTTTAGTGGGTCTCCTTCGATCAAATTCAACTCATCTATTCTGGAAATGAGGTCTATAATCCCATGAGTACCTAGAGGATTGTAGTCATGAGTGGAATTTTCTCTCACCATCAACAGTTGGGAATACATCAATGTCTCTTGATCAATGTATTCTTCAAGTGTTCGACCTCAACACCTTTATTCACACTTGCAATAATCTACTTGGTTCCTTGATACCTAATTTCATTATCGGTAGGTTGTCTCACATTTGTTAACGATATACCTTAATGACCAGTAATCAAACAAAGTCTCATTATGTTCGACCTCAAATCCTCTATTCACATGATGTATACTTGCACCTTTGGCAGATCGTGTAGAATACTTGAAGACATCAGTTCATAGTCACATCTTTCCTGAGCTCTTTCTATCATTCATTGGACCAGTACATATATGACTTCAGTGATCATGGGAGATAAAATTGTACTCCATTGTATACATATATATTTATATTGATTTTGAGACTAGTTTTCACTGGGCCTTGTTCATGACTATGATATCCTATGGCATGTATCTAATTTGCATTGCCTATTCATGGCCATGAACAGTTGTTTGGTGTATTTCCACATGGATCTGTAGTGTAATTCAAATTGGAAGCCATGTGTACAAAGTCATTATGGATTGTAATATTCTTATGAGCAACTAGTTCATCCTTTTCGGTCTCCATTACTCCACTCATGGTAATTATAATGTATTTCAGCCATCGTAGATGCTCCTCTGACTTCACACATTAGGGGGCATCTATTATAGAAATATTTTCCTCACCTCATGAAACTTTCTCAGAAGGCCTTTTCCATTTCCCTATGCAGACTTGAAGTCCCCTTTTGCAATTCCCAGAGCTAAAAATAATATTTTTCCACATATATGCGCCCTAACAACTATACAACATGCGTATACACAGGTTGCACCATTACATCCCACGTACATCGGGTTTTGTGCCAAAAAATAAAAATGATGTCAGGTTTCCATGTCACATCATGAGATCCATGATCCTTGACCTTCCATATACTAGAAACATTCTGAATTGGAACTTCAATTCCATTTGAAGGCTATAAATAGGCCATATCCGAGTTGTGGAAGAAGGAAAAGAATTCAACTTTTGAGAGAAAATTTACTCTAGAGAAATTATTCACTTCATATTAAGTTTGCATCCCTTTGTCTTTTAAATTCTGGACACATTGTTCAACCCCCAAGATCTTCCCTCTTTAATAGAGAACTTTATTGTCTCTCTTATATCAGCTTGCCTTTGGTGGAGGATTGAAGTGGTGGAGGCCCAACTAGGAGGGACTTATTTTCTCTGTTCTAAGACGTATCGACATGGAAGTTTGTCACTCATACACTTATGTTGATCATATTTTAATATAAATACTAATTTCTCATCCAATTAATGTCTTGTAAATATTTGAATTGTTATTCCATGGGCATATTTGTTATGAATATTTATGGATTATGCTATTATATGTGCTAAATTTATATATTATCACCATATGCGTGTGTATATTGGTTGTTGAGGACAAGTTGCAGGGATATAGATTTGAGTCGAGTGCTCAACGATGGACTTCATCGAACTTCCATACGAGGTAGGCTCTTTATCTTGTCTTGTTAGCATGTTTGTTTATATAGAATACTTGAGATTAGAGTTGATTTCTGCAGTCATTCTGTCTGTTGTGGTTTACTCCATGCCATAGAGTGATTTTCCTCATAACACATGCGGGATATGTTACCTTCAAAATTATCATCCATTGAAAGATTTACATGAGACACCCTTAATGTTTCAATTACACACATGGAAGAAATGAATGCCCAATTGAAACAAATAATCAAAGAATTGGACAAAACCCTCATGCCTCCACCTATTCTAGCTTCTCATGCTGCCATGATTCATCCTAGAAAGGGTCTCCAAGAAAACTCAAAATCAAGTTCAAGGGTCAGAGGAATTTCCAGTTTAATCATGACCACCTGGTATTTTATTGAACAAAATATTAAGAAGAGAATGTCCTTAATTGTGGAACTATGGGATATGGAAAAAAGTTTCACTTCTCTTGGTTTAAGAATTCAAAACACCAAGGAATATTTAAATTCATATTTAAAAAATGATGAAGGGTTCTATATTGATGGAGTTGTGATGTTCAAAACTAGAGTTGTGGCAATCACAGAGCAAACGAGAAAGAAATAAAATATACCTTCTCTGAGCCGCATCAAATAATTGAAATCATGCTAGATAGAGAGAATTAATGTATTAAAAGGTATAATATCCCAATTGACTAACTTATCGGGGAGTAAAAATGAAGCATATTTAAAAATCCTTGATTTGGACATCACTGGAACTACCATTGAAGTCCCAGACCCTAAGTATATTTAAAACTCTTTGATCATGACTCAATAGTATTTTGAAGAGAAAATTGAAGGATTAAAAATAACATCAGCTGAAAAGTTCAATAATATGATAGAGTCCACACATGATGACATTGACAGTTGACTTGTTGAATATACAAATAAGAATGAAGACATTGAAAATATATCACAAAATTTGTATATTGATTGTAGGGAGATTGAAAAGGAGTTGTTTAATATTAAGATAAAACAAGAAGTAATTGCTTCTCATATAAGGGACATTATTCAAGAATGGTTGAATACCTCAATCGCCAAGATTTCCAAAATTCAAGCAGAGGTAGTTATGACCGATAATCCTACTACAATTAGTAAGAATATAAAGAAAGTAGCAACAAGAAAATAAGGGGAGTGCTACCATCATAGTAAGTCCATGTTGATCACATTCTTCTTTCTTTGTCAGTTTTCATCCAGTTATTCTTCTTCTTTGAAAGGTAAAACTGAAATATGATAACTTTCTCTTTATCTTCTTTCCATATTTTTCTACTCTACATCCTCCCACCTTCTTCCTTCTACAATTTATTTTCTTGTATATGTTTACTTTTATGGTCTGCAGGAGCCCTAATCCCAGTCCTCTGGACAAACACCTTTAAAATTCAAAGTGTTGTAACATACTTTACTATTTTTGAGAAATCCCAAGAGAATTAATTCGGGATCCATTTTGACTGTATTTTATAACTCTGAGTTCTAAGTATAAAGTATTTTAAATTGATCCATCATAATATTCTTTTGAGCTATGCAAGTATTTACTCTATAAAAGTTCTCTTATGTGTCTGAACCAACTTCTTTTATTTTTATATGTGATTAGAAATCTTTATTTTCACTATGATGGATGTGAGGAAATTGTGTTTAATTTCTACAATGTGTGATGTGTGAGGTTCATGGTCCTTTCTTAGGAATTCTCTTAAAATAAATATTTTATCTTTCAACATTTTTATCTTTCTTTGAGCATAAATATTGGACCATATTAAGGTCCTATATTATTTATATATCTAAATTTATTAAATAATATCATAAGACAAAGAGTATCACCTCTATAAAAATGGAAGAGGATTCATATCCTCATGAGGTTTTCGTTTCGGTCCTGATGGATTCAAGCACCAACATTTTTGGTGACCATACTGGGGATGAAATGAAATATTTGGATCGGTTTTAGCATTCTAAAATTACATGACTTTGTCTCAGTATAACCAACCCCATTTAGAAAATGGATTAAATAATCAACAAAGTATTCTTCATCAGCTATGTAATCTTTCAATAACAATAGTTGAAACCAAAGAAGAGTTAGAAAGTTCTTGGAAAACACTAGTTCAAGAAGAATAAAGAGAAAATATTCGAAGACAAAGGGGAGATGAAAGACGAGATTGAATAAATGAGAGACAAGCTCGAAGATCACAAGAACAAGGTCAGAATTGAAGTTGGAAAAATACAAAGGACCAATCACTAGAAGTAAGAGAAAACAACTGCATACCTTAGAAAGTGAAAAACATATCCCTGACGAAAAGGAGAAGCTTTTGGACATGGCAGAAAGAAATGAAGAAAGACGTGAAGAACCACATGAAGAAAGAAGGGAAGAACCACATGAAGAAAGATGGGAGAAAAGAAGACATGAAGAACAAAGAGGATTCAAAAACCCCAAAATTATAAGATATTCTCCTCTTGACCAACGAGGATAACAACACGAGCTCCTAATCCTTCCTAAAGGTACTTTGAAAGAAGTTTCCGGAGATGGAACAATTGATGCTAAAATACATGTTGATTTGTTTCTGTATTTTTGTGATTTTTATCTTGTGGAATATGATGATGTAATGGTAAGGTTGTTTCTCCAAATTTTATTGGGACAATCCCATGAATGATATACAAAATTTTCCACTAGATCAATTGGTGCATTCAATGATCGCGAAAACATGTTCTTGAATATGTTTTCTCCCCTGGTCGCATATCATACTCTTCTCACTAATTTTACTCATATTTGTTTAAAGAAGAATGAGAGAATATGATATTTCAATATCATATTCAATAAAACTCTGAAAATATTCCTAAATATAAAAGGCCAAATGATCAAGTGATACTTGGTTGTTATAAAAAATCCATGCACCAAATGTAAAGTTTGCTATCAGAGCATCCCAAATGAATACCCTAGAGGAAGAAATGATTAAAGCCACAGAAATGGATGAAATCATGATTGAAATGGACAATGACCCTGATATTATCCTCGGAAAATTACAAAGGAAGATGGGTAATCTAAATATTGATGATCAAGGAGGCTCTAGTTCAAAAAGAAATGAAGAGAAAATGCCACGAGCAAGTCAAAATATGGCCACTAGTGGAGGATTTTTCAAGGGAACTACACCAAATGTGAAAATAGACACTGTTGTGGCCCAAGAAACTAACCAAAGGATTGAGATTGCACAGATGAATAGAAAAATTAAACAAATGCAAAATGAAACAACCAGATTGAGACAAAATGATAATTATATACCCAATCCAAGGATGATGATCCAATAACAAAGAAGGAACCCTCCTCAAGAGAAAAGAGTGAGTTTTGAAAATGTTGATAATCAACAAACACATAGGGTCCCTAAACAATCAATTCCAAATGCAACAGTTCTTGATGAACCATACAATGGAAAGATAGTTGAACAAGAAAATTATTATTTACAGAAGGAAATTTTTGAACTTGTACAAACGAATGGATGCAAGATGCCCATGTATGGAGAAATTAAATATTTTTATGCATGGATAATTGTTGCTCCTCATATTATTACAGTTTTGAATATTTTGGTGGTAGAACTTCCTCCTGCATATGGATTTGTCCTCGGAAGAGATTGGTCATCCATGATCAAAGTCTATATAATGAATGACAAAAGCTACATGATGTTGTTGGTTAAATACGAGGCAATGATCAAGGTTCCTCGTGAACCCAAGAGGTTGTTCTTTTTCAAAAAGAAGGATAATGAGATAATGGAAGATTATATAGACACCAACATCATAAATTATTCCATCCTAGACATGGAACAAATTAAGGATATAGAAAATCAATACAATCATTTTGCGGGATATTGGAGGATGTCATTCAACAAAGATTTTTCAAGCTTAGGAAGCGGAGTTGGAATTGTCCTTAAAATCCAAAAAACAATTTTGCACCCACGTGCTATCAGATTAGAGTTTTCTTGAAAAAATAATGAAGTTGAATATGTTGGCATGTTTTATGGGAAGAGTGTTCTTGTCATTGATGACAAGAACAACAACGACGATGGAAAGCAGGAAAAGCATAAGCTCGGGAGGAGAAGCGAATAGTATGCAAAGATCGAATCTCAGAAGGGAAAGAACAGTATTGAAATGTGATCAGGGCCAAATGGTTGAGAATTCGATTATCTGAATACCCATCATCCATCAGATTGAATTAATGGAAGGATAGGATAAGCGGGGAAAAACGATTGAGAATTCGATCATCTGAATTTCCATCAGCGGTCATATTGATTTAAGTGGAAGGACGGGATAAGAAAGAGTTGTTGATATAATATCTTGATCAATGAAAAACATTCGTTTCAGGTCTAAAGATGTGAGGAGGTTATGGTCCAGAGAAATCACTTCAAGAGTTTCAGTTTGAGATCTGAAATCCACGAAGTCCAGAGAGTTGGAGAGTTGGAGAAAATGTCATTCGTTAAATCATTTTAAAGTGGAAGGATAGGATAAACTAGAAATGTAGCATCACAGAAATATCAAGTCATCAATCTAAGAACACGATCAATGAAAAATATTTAGTTCGGGTCTAAAAGTTGCAAGGAGGTTACTGTTCGGGGATTCTCACTTTACAAGAATTAGCGACTTGAAAATTTGAAATACCATAAGTCTCGAAAGCTGAAGTCTCAAAGTGAATGAGGGTCCACATCAACAAGACTATGTCAGCAAGGACACATGGCACAATCAGACAATGACAAGTGTCAAGTTGATTTGACATTTCAGGTACATGAAAATCACAAATCCAAGTGACATGTGGCAGCTACTAGGCTCATGACACATAATCAAGTGACGTCACTCCGGGAGTTTTACTTTAGGATATTTACCACCAGAACTTGCCCAAATTTTTGAATTCTCGAAGTGGTTTGGGGTCGTCCATCGTCGAGGACCACAGGTAGCATGAGATTCACAACTTCGAAAGTTTGTGGATTGGGAGAATGTGAAAATCGCCAAAGACAAATCTCGACCGTTGATTGTTAACAAGAGCATGTGTTAGTTGATATGAGATTTCGAAGAAATATCTCTTCAAGGATTTCCAGTTGAGACTTGAGAATTCTAAAGTCTGGAGACACAAAAGGATCGTGACCATTGATCTGAAAGGAACACGCGTCAGTGGATTGTCAACTCCGGGAAAAAGAAAAGGAAGGTTGAAAGGTTGGAAAGTTGAGATTTTCAAACCCCGAATAGCCAAAGGGATTGTGATTGTTGATTCAATAAGAGGGCACGTCGTTATATCATGTACTTTGAGTGAAATTCTCTGGGATCAAGCGAAGTTTGAGAATCGAGACTCCCGAAGCCTGAAATACGAAATCGATCTCGTCCGTTGGTTTGGAGGGACACATGTCACTTGGTCGTTGAGACTAAGGATCACACGTGGATGGAGGAAAGAAATAAAGAAAAGACAATAGATCAGAGCCTTTGATCAAGGGAATCTATCAGACACTGTGAGATCGATGATCACACCTGATTGCGAGATCATAATTTTCTTGAAAGTTAATTTTTTGAGGGCGAGCCTCAATTGAAACCACGGTATCGGAGAAGGGGTACGTGGAAGTTGGAGGTAGATTGCGGGGAGAAAAGAGGTTAATCCCAAACCATTGTTGGACTTCTCGCAATAATTCTATTACACAAGGATGTATCCCAAGGTCACATGTGACAAGGGGCTAACAAGAAGAGATCTTGCACCCGCAATCACATGGTCATGTGAAGTTAATAGCCCAAGGTCATATCGGAAAATAGAGAGCTAGTGCTCGCTAGACCAAGAACACGAAGAGCCTTTTGAATAGGCATATGGTCACCTCCAGAGGTCACATGAAGGAAGGGACTTAGAAGCCAAAGAAGCCTAAAACAATGACTGGTTGTAAATGCCAGAGAAGACGAAGAATTTTGACTGACAAATAAGAAAAAGATTCTTAGGATAATTGTTAGAGAAGCCAAAGAACATTGAATAACGACCAGAGAAGATGAAGAGTTTGTATGATGATCAGGCACATGAATTGACGTGTGAAATACATGTAGAATAGAGAAGAGACAAATATATTCTTGGAGATTAATGTATGTGGGTAGGATGAGACGTAGAGCACAACCTAAAGTGGAGATGAGTGATGTAGTGAAGACCATGAAGATGCAACACAGAACATAAAAGGCAGAAGAGAAGTTGAACAAAAATCAAAGTTGAGTGCAGAAAGAAAAAGAGCAGAGAAAAGAAGCAGAAAGATGCAAAAGTGGAACAAAGCATAGAAGATGAAGAAGGCAAAGGAGACATGGAGTTGTAAAATACCATATCAGAGAAAGAGAAAGTAAGTAAAGTTTTATATCTCAGGGTGGTAGGGTGGTGCTAGGGAGGATTGTTGTCCTCAAAGTTTCAAGTGGGTGCTTGAACACAGGGAGTTGTAGATTCCATTTTGTTGCAGCTAGAAAAACTAGGGTGGTAAGGTGGTGCAAGGGAGAACCATTGTTCTCTATTTTATAGGTTGGTTCCTGTGAGACTGGAAGTTGGTGCTTCCATCCAATTGGTTCTGGAACACTCAGGGAGTTGGTGCTAGAGAAACGAGAGAGTTGGTGCTCTCAGCAAGTTGCATCTTTTTAAAGAAGAGTTTGTAGCCTCATTTTGAGTTGGTTCTCAAAGAAAGATGATGTACAGAATTTAAAAGACTGAATATCATTCGAAGAAGAAGAGGTTTTCTCCCTTTATGGGTTTCGATGTGAAATCTTTGTTCCTGTGTATATCATATGTGTGATTGATGTTTTTTATTTCTTATATTCATGTCTTTCACAATCTTAATGATCACTTGGAGAAGGTTAATAATATTTTAATAGGCATAAAATTGTTTAAGCATAGTAACAACTGATTAACCCCCCCTCTCAGTTGTCTTAGTAATTCCAACAATTGGTATCAGAGGGGGTTCCTTTATTTAAAGTTAGATCAGTAAGCTTAAACATGACAAGCCATGAAGGAACTTCAACTAATAAGCCTCTTATGTTTGATGGAACAAATTTTTCCTTTTGGAAGGTTAGAATGAAAACATACATCATGGCCTTAGGTGTTGATGTTTGGGATGTTGTAGAGATTGGTTATGTAAAGCCAATTGTACTAGATTCTAAGGATGACAAGCTAGAATTCAACTTCAACGCTAAGGAAATGAATGCTATCTTGAGTGGACTTTCTAAAGATGAATTTGTAAAGGTAACGCAACTTGAATCTACCAAAGAAATGTGGGATAAAATTATTAGCAGTTATGAAGGAGATGAGAAAGTAAAAGGTGCCAAACTTCAGACACATAGATTGAAATTTGAACAACTAAAGATGAATGAGGATGAAACTATTAGTAAATATTTTTTAAGAGTTAAGGAGCTTGTGAATTCCATGAAGGGTCTTGGCGAGAAGACTAAAGATTCATTTTTAGTTCATAAGATTTTAAGATCTTTTCCCGATAGATTTAATCCAAAAGTTTTTGCAATAGAAGAACTGAATGATCTTAAAACTCTGTCTATTGACCAAATCCTAGGAACTTTTAATTCTTATGAAATGAGGATAGGTAATTATAAACCCACCTCTAGAGAAGTATCATTTAAATAAGATAAGAATGAGGACTATGAGCCTGATGAAATTGAAGCAAAATTTGTGAGAAGACTAAAGAAAGGATCAGGAAAGTACGAAGGAAAGTTGCCCTTCAAATGCTTTAACTGTGGGAATATAGGTCACTTTTCATCTAAGTTTCCACACAAGAAGAAGGAACAGAACTCTTAAAGTGAAGATAAGTACAAATCCAAGAGATTTGGTAAAAATAAAAGTTTGTGTGTAAACAATGATGACTCTTCAAGAGACACATATAATGACTCTCCTTGTGAAGATAAGGTTAATGAATTTATGCTTATGGAAAAAGAGGATTATGATAATAAAATCACGGGAAGTGGTGTTAATGATGAAGAAGTTGTGGTTGACTTGGAAGGAGAACTGGTTAGTTCCCTAGAATAAATTGCTAGACTCGAGTTTAAGAAGAAAAAGAAAAAACAATTGTTGATACAGTTTGAGAAAGGCAGTAAAAAACCTGATGAATACTTTTCCCTACTAAAAGTGGAATTAGAAGAAGAAAATAAAATAGAGGACATTCTAAAATAACAGTTATCAGAGAAGAAGGCGAGATGTGAATCCTTGGAAGAAGAGGTAGTAAAAACCAGAAAAGAGATGGATAAATTTAAAGCATTGTATCTCCAAAATCTTCCACGCATTAAAGCCTCAGCAGAACTAAATGGCATTTTGGGCAAACAAAGATCTCCTTTGTTGAAGACTGGTTTAGGCTATGTAAGTGGTTCAAGAAGCAAACAATCAGAAAAAAAAGAGCCATTAAAGATGATCAAGTTCCATGTCAACAGACAATCATACCATGTGAATACTTTGCCACCAACAATTAATAAGGACAAGATGATCCCTGATAAAAAACAAAGACATCAGAAGATGGAGAAACAAATGCCAAGAAGAAGGCCATCCTTCAGGTACCAAAATTTCTTCCATGGTTACCATTTTTACTGCTCTAATTTTGGTCATAAGATTGCAAATTGTCAAATTAAGTTTAGAGACATGCAACTGAGGAGATCAAGAAACAAAAAATCTTTGCAACATAGAACTAAACAACCAATGAGTAGACACATCTGCACCAATCACTTTGACCTATTAAACATTGATCTCAAATGATATAATTGTCATAACTTTAGCCACAAAGCTGCAAACTTCCATCTGAAGAATTAAAAAGTAGATCCAAGGATAAAAACCTTAGCTAGAAATGCCAACACATGGAAAAAGAAATATAGTGCAAAATGTGGTCTAGTACTTTCAGCTCAAAAACAAAAAGACCCTTGGTATATATATAGTGGATGTTCCAATCACATGACTTGAGACAAGGATAATTTTTTGTCTATAAGTAAAAGAAAAACAAGAAATGTGACCTTTGGAAACGATGAACCAGGTAAAATCAAGGGTAAAGGGATGATGAGTTTAAGTAATGGCAAAGGAAAATCCTAGGATGTTATGCTTCTAGATGGGCTAAAACATAATTTTCTCAGTGTAAGTCAAATGTGTGACATAGGATATGAAGTGGTGTTCACTTCCAAAGACTGTAAGATAAATTTTGTAAACTCGGGACAAGTGGTGGCTAAAGGCATAAGGATAGATAATAATGTATATGTGCTGAAAGAAGATAGAGAAGAGTGGCATCTAAGAAAACATGATGAAAGTTGGTTATGGCATAGGAGGCTTGGACATCTAAAATCTGACCACTTAATCAAGCTCAAAAATATTGAGGCAGTAAAATATCTTCGAAGAATATCAAAGCCACAAGATTCTCTGTGTAAACCCTGCCAAGTAGGAAAGCTAACCAGGACATAGTTTAAATCCAAGAGCTCTACTTCAACAGAGAAACCACTCCAATTAATTCATATGGATTTATGTGGACCATCAAGACAGGAAGGCACAGGGAAGGAAAAATATTTCATGTTGATCATTGATGGTTACTCCAGATTCACTTGGGTTTCTTTTCTCAAAGAAAAAGATGAAGAATTTGAGAAATTTAAAATATTTAAGGCTTTAATTGATACTCAAATAGGCAACAAATTAAAGGTTGTAATATTATACAGAGGAGGAGAATTTATGTCAAGCGATTTCAAGGAATTCTATGATAAACATGGGATCAAGAGAGAATACACAATCCCAGGAACTCCACAGGAAAATGGAGTAGTTGAGAGGCAAAACAGAACAGTACAACAAATGGCCAGGTCAATGATGAATGAGAAGAACATTGGTCAAACCTACTGGGTAGAAGAAATACACAAAACAATCCATATTCTTAACAAATCTCACCTCAGACAACACAGTGAAAAGACACCTTATGAATTGTGGTATGGAAGACCTACTTCTATCAAACACTTCAAAGTCTTTGGGAGTAAGTGCTACATAAATAATAATAATGAAAACCTTGGCAAGTATGATGACAAATTTGATGAAGGCATCTTCTTAGGGTATGCTACAAACATTAAAGGATATAGGTGCTATAATAAGAGGCTACATAAATTGGTTGATTGCATTGACATAAAAGTTGATGAAGTGGTCCCAGTAAGAGAGGCGAGCAATATTGAATCAACATCAAAGGATATAGTTGAAGTTGAATATGAACAGGTCCAAGAATAATAAAAAAAAAATAATCTGAGTCATATGAAGATACAAATACTCAGGTAGACTCAAATCAGCAGACAACATCAAATCCTTCCTCCAGAATTACTCAAAAGAATCATCTTGCAAGTCAGATAATTGGTGAGAAAGACAAAGGTGTACAAACCAGGAGAAGGATAATCAAAGACACCGAGCAATCAYATATAGACTTAATATCCATGGTGGAACCCAAGAACTTTGATGAAGCCAATAAATATGTAAATTGGTTAAAATCAATGAATGAGGAACTGGATCAGATTGAGAAGAACAATACTTGGGAGCTTGTTCCTAGACCTACAGATAAGAATGTAATTGGCTCCAAATGAGTGTTTAAGAACAAAATGAATGAACAAGGAAAAATTGTTAGGAATAAAGCCAGATTGGTCTGTAAGGGGTATGCACAAGTTGAAGGACAGGAGTTTGATGAAACCTTTGCACGAATGGCAAGATTGGAAGCCATTAGAATGTTTTTTTCCTATGCTTGTCATAAGAACTTTAAAGTATATCAGATGGATGTTAAGTCAACATTTCTTAATGGAGATCTAGAAGAAGATATATATGTGGAGAAACCTAAAGGATTTTCTCTGACAGATAATCACAGACTGGGAAATATGGATTTTGAGTTTTATGTGGGATAAGAAGTTGCTCGGAAGTTAATTTTCTGAGGGCATGTCACAATTGAAACCACGGTATCAGAGAAGGGGTACGTGGAAGCTGGAGGTAGATTGTGGGGAGAAAATCGGTTAATCCAAAACCATTGTTGGATGCACCCACAATCATTCGCTTATGCAAGGATGTATCTCGAGGTCACATGCGAGAGGGGGCTAATGAGAAGAGAGCTCACACCTGCAATCATGTGGTCATGTGAAGTTAATCTCCCAAGGTCATATCGAAAAATAGGGAGCTAGTGATCGCTAGACCAAGAACGTGAAGCGCCTTTTGAATAGGCGTATGGTCACTTCCAGAGGTCACATGAAGGAAGGGAATTAGAATACAAAGAAGCCAAAAAAATGACTGGCTATAACTGCCAAAGAAGACGAATAATTTCAACTGACAGAGAAGCAAAAGATTCTCAGGATAACTGCCAGAGAAGCCAAAGAACCTTGAATAACGGTCAGAGAAGATGAAGAGTTCATATGATGATCAGTTAGATGACTCGACGTGTTAAATACATGCATAATAGAGAAGAGACAAAGAGTCTATCAGAGAGTAAAATAGGCATAAAATTGTTTAAGCATAGTAACAAATGATTCACCCCCCCCTCTAAGTTGTCTTAGTAATTCCAATAGAATATGAGGCTTTGATTCAAGGAATAATCCTTGCACTATAAATGAAGATCGAAAAATTTTATTGTGACCAATGACTTTGAGTTAGTAATAAATCAAGTCACTAAAAAAAATAATATTAAGAAGGAAAAGCTTAAATTATATTTCAAAAGAGTATGTGAACTGATGGAGTCCTTGTGTTCTTTTAATATTTCTTTCATTCCAAGGGATAAAAATTAGAAGGAAGATTCATTAGCATTGGCGGTTTCACTATCCAATCTAGATGATGTCTAGGGTGAAACATCTTTTCAAGTAAAAAGAGTATTTTGACCTTATGTACTTGATAATCAGGAATATCTACAAGTATTTGAAAATGATGAAGACCTAGAAAATTTTCTAGTAAATGAAAATGAATATGAAGATATTGAAATTGTTGTTGTACCGAAGAATTATGTCCATTCCAAATCTATTTTCACAATATATGATCATGCCAAAATCTCCTAGAAGAAGTATCGGTTTGAAAAGTTCAAGAAACGAGAAAAATGAATATTGGGACTGATAATTCTGCAAAGTACATTAATTTTGGATTTGATTGTAAAACCGATGAAGTGATCAATATGTTGCACTCTTTAAAGAATATCTTGATATTTTCACATGGAGTTATGATGATTTAAAGGCATATGATAAAACAATATTTCAACACATCATCCCATTGAGAGAAGGAGCATACCTTGTTAAGAAGAAGACAAGGATGATGAACCCCAAGTTGAAACCACTAGTAAAGATTGATTTGGAAAAGTTGAAGAAAGATGGAATAATATATCCCATGAGACATTCTGACTGGATTTCAAATCCAGTGGTTCTGTGAAAGAAGACTAGGGAGATTTGGATGTGTGTGGATTTTAGGGATCTTAATAAATCAAGTGTGAAGGATAATTATCATCTTCCTAACATAGAATTTATTCTCCAACAAGTCACTAGATAGGCTTGCATGTCCAAGTTATATGTTCTTTTTCGATATAATCAAGCTTTGGTTGTAGAGGAAGATAGTCCGAAGACAACCTTCATAATGCCTTGGGAGACAAATGCATATGTTATGATTCCCTTTAGTTTAAATAATGTTGGAGCTACATTTCAGAGGGTTATGGATCATGCCTTTGAGGGTTTGATAAGAAAATTCATGGTGGACTACCAAGATGATTTAAAAATTCATTCAAATACAAGAAATGAGCACCTTCATCATCTGAGGAAAGTCTTTGATAGATGTAGATTATATGGAGTTTCTTTGAATCCAAAGAACTGTTTGTTTGTTGTGACTGAAGGAAACGTATTGGCTCATATTGAATGCAAATAATGAATATGTATTGATCCAGAGAGGGTTAAATATATAAATGAACTCAACCCTCCATCATCCAAGAAAGGAGACTGTCATTTTTTGGAAAAATCAACTTTTTATAGAGATTTGTCCTTGATTATTCAAGTATTTTGAAATTGATCAACTCATTGTTGAAAAAGTATCAAAGGTTCAAATGGACTTCAAATACACATGAATCCTTTAGTAACATCAAAAAGGAAATCATTATATCCCTAGTCCTCATTAGTACATACTTCCAAATAGACTTCATCATTTATTCATTTGCAACAAAAATTGTTGTGGCATTTGTTCTTACTCAAATAAATTCCAAGGGTGAAGAACTACCAATTAGTTTCATGAGAAAGACCCTTCATGATTATGAATTAATATATTTGGAATTAGAGAAACAAGCCATGTCTCTTGCAAAGGAAGTAGCACACTTTTGGACTTACATATTAAATTCTCATGCCATTTCATATGTTCCATCCTCCCTTGTTAAGATGCTTTTAAATCAACAATTGAGAGAAGGGAAATGGGAAATTTGGCTAGCGAAGATTCAAGAGTATGATATTGAAATTAATCCTTTAAAGGAAATCAAAGGGAAAGGGTTGTGTAAGATAATTGTGAACGGTGATGTTTTGAATGGAGTAGTTTTGGTTTCAATTGGAAAACCTATATCTGGTTCTAAATGGTATAAAGATATTGTGTTTTATTTAAAGTCTGGAAAATTCCTTGTCGCCATGACTCCAAAGGAAAGAAGAGCATTAAAGATGAAATCAAATCAGTATGTATTGATTGTTGATGTTTTATTTAGAAGGAATTATGACGACATGTTATTGAGGTGTGTTTATGAAAAGAGAGCTCAAGAATTAATGCACAAATTTCATGGAGGTGTATGTGGGGGACATTTTGCACCTACTTCTACAACGCATAAAATAATAAGAGTCGTATTTTATTGGACATACGTTTTAAAGGAATCATATGCTATGGTGAAAAAATGTATATCTTGTAAAAAAAAATAGGGAATATGAAAAGATCTACAATGCAATTACAACCCATATCTGTAGAACAACCATTCACCCAATGGGGATTGGACGTCATCAGACCAATGAATCCAAAATTGAGTAAAGGGAATATATACATCCTCACTTATACAAATTACTTCATGAAGTGGAAAGAAACAGTAGCATTAAAAAGGGTTGACTCCAAAGAATTGATTAAGTTTCTCAAAGATAATATATTGTCAAGATTTGGTGTTCCAGAAAAGTTCATTTTAGACAATGATTTAATTTTTATTAGGTCGAAATTTACAAAATTTTGTGGAGAATATGGTATCATCATGGGAAAATAATAAAACTGCTATCCATAGGGAAATGGTCTTGTTGAATATACCAATAAGAAACTCATTCATATTTTAAAGAAAACTTTTCACCAAAATAAAAAAAAATTGGCATTTGAAATTGACGAATGCTCTGTGGGTGAGAAGAATGACTCTGAAACATAGTACTAGGATTTTTCTATATATGTTGGTTTATAGGAAGGAAGCAAAAATTCCAATCAGCTTCAAACTAAATTCCTTGACTTATGTAGTTAATACAGAGGATGCTGCAGACATTAATCCTATGCAAAAGAGATTAAATCAACTATTGAGATTAGAAGAATTAAAAAGTGAAGTTTTACATAGAACATATCATAGGCAACAAAGTGTCGAAAAAAAAATTGATCAGAGCGCAATAGTAAAGAATTTTCAAAAAGGCGAACTAGTGTCACTCTAGAACAAAGATAAGGAGAAACCATCAATGCAAACAAAGTTTGAAGCACTATGGATCAGGCCATACATCATTGAAAATATCATGGGTTTCAATTCATATATGCTCAAATACATGAAGGGGAAAATGTTAATGTTCCCTGTTAATGGGAGACACCTGAAAAGTTGTTTTGCCTAAAATTTGCTCTTCTCCTTGTACATAGTTTTCATATATTTTTTACATCCTTACTATTCGACTCCATATCCCAAAGGATAAAACATCTGGTCATGAATATTATGGACTCTTGAAAACCTGCAGGGGGTTATCATCTAATAGTTGGAGCCAGTTGTTGAACCCCTTTCGAGATTTTCTTTTTTCCCTCCCTTGTTCCATTTTACCACCTATTTATACCCTTTATTTCCCCCTTCTATATTTTCCCTTTTCCTATTTCCTTTTTTATCCCTTCTTTTTCCCTTTCTTGATTACTATTCTTACCTATTTTCATGTTTGCGTACCTTTGAACCCGCAGACTCTTGCACTTTTATTCTTTTTCATTCACCTATGCATAAGTCTGCTCAACAATTAGAATTATTTTTTGTCCTGGACTTTTAGGATTTTGGACCTGCGGATATACATTATACACGTCCACTCTCTCCACTACTCACCTGATACATTTTGATACTTATTCATTCCATAATCTCGTACTTTCAGACTTTCGAACTTGCAGACCTTCGGAATTGCATATCTCCTTTTCATACTAGTCCCCAACCCCAATGCTTCACCATTACCTATCCCTTCACATTTTTTGAAGTCATATTTATTATTATCCCTACGGACCCAACTACCAAATGTATTGTTGAGGTGGTTGTTAATTAATAATTTTTTTATCGAGGCTACTAATAGTTATTTTGATTTAATGTTTCTATAAAAGAAATCAAACTCAAGTTTATTTTACTGTGCAAAATAATAGCTCAAGAAAAGTTGGTAGGCTTCGTTGGGACATACATGAGAAATAAATCGTTCTATGGGGATACCTTGAACCTCTTTGCTAGAGAATATCAAAATTATCATTGGTCGTGCTCCTATTGGTATTACATAAAATTGTTGGATAGAGAAAACAACAAAGTATGGAGGTCAGGAATAGTTCTGGTTGGTTGTGTTCTAGTATTTTTTGAGTGCAAGGATGTCCTCATCTGGTGTGTCGATAATCTCATTCAAAATATATGAGTTATTTCATTGCATAATAGTTCTCCTATATCATTAGCACCTTCAATATTTAGAGAAATGATGAAATTACCAAAGTCGAACCTAGTCTACAAAGGAGAGGAAGCGAGAAACTTCTTGAAAAGAAAGAATAATGGATTGCAGCTTCTCCAACAATATTTGTGTGACCCTGCCATAAAGACATATCAAGAATTCATGTGATTTACTTAAAATATCCCTATAAGGAAATTACCTGGTTATTTACTCGAATTTATAGCCAGGATTCTACAGAAACAATTCCTCGACTCGCATTGTACATATTACATTTTGTTGTGCATGAAAATGCTATCTTTGACTTGTCAAAGATAGTCTCAAATTAAATCACAACACAACTCAGTAATTTCAATTTTGATAAAACATTTTACATGTCATCTTATTTGACATGTTCCATTACATATTTTCATACTTTTGAGGTCTTAAACATTTCCCGAAGAATTAAAATAAAATTCGACCCTGTGACTATGTGGTACCAAGCTTTATGGAAGAAGACGGTCAACCATCATTCTTATGAGGTGTATTCAGATTTTGTATCTAAATTCAAGAAACTATTATTTGGGGAAGACACTCTAAGATTGTTGTTGGAAGTTGCATATTTTCTTAAGGGAAGAGGAGCTCTGGAAAAAATGGAAGATTACAATATTATCAGGGTTTTTTGTTCCGTTGAGAAACCTATTTTCCTTCCCTATTATATATGTGACAAATTGTTTGTCATTGAAATAGCTCGACAATATAAATTATGGTTCCATATATTATCTGAAAAAAGGAAGAGGCAGTTCATACCTCTTCCATGGAAAGATGGAGAAATTCTTCTCCAGGGAATTTCCAAAATTGATGAATATGTTTCTTGCTTCGAGAAATTAGACCTAAAATTTGTAGAAGAAATCAAGGGTTTTGACCCAAACCACCTTTTCTATAATCATTGATTCAGATTATTTTTAGCACGAAATGAGAGCAGCGATATAGTAAAGAAATGTATAGATATATATACGATATCTAATAACATAATAGAAATATATCAGAGATGCAACCATAAATACAGAGATACAATAATACACAATTTCAATTAATGAGCTAAATGTACAAAATTGTAGAAATGTAGAGTGAAAGACTCGCTAGAATGGTGGTAGCTTATCTATGAGAAGAGATGTAAAGACTACTCACATTCACAAGAAGATGAAGCCGATTAAAATGAGGCTCTAAAGGCCTATTTAACATAAATAAAATCCAAAACCCTAACCCCAAAAGATGAAAAGCCAACAATTTTGTGGACCCCGTTTTGGGTAGTTTGGTATATCAACTTCCCGGGGGCATAAATTTGGCATACAATCTTCGTTTGGGGCACACGATAGCTATTTGGAAAGGTATCATCGAGGAGATTCATTTTGGGGTCTCAATAAGAGACTTTGGAAATCATTAAGGTTCTCTATACCAAAAAAACCTTATTTAGGCCCTCAAAATGATCGTGGAAGTTTAGGAACCGAAAAAAACTGCTAAAAATAGTAAGTTTCCAGAAGATTTTTTTGAGCAAGTAGGAATAGGTGGGTGGCCACCGATATCCACCTGGATAAATCGTCGCTCTTTAGAAATAAATGTTCTCCATTGCTTTGAGTTCTTGTGGGAGAGGGGAAATCATTTCTTGAGTCTGAATCTTGGTGAGCTTCTTGCCTTGCTAGAGAAGTTGCATTGCTTGGTTTGTGAAAGGATGTCACGAACCAATTGATGGTGGGGTTGAATTTTTTCAACCAATCGGTTTTATATTGGCTTGATGGGGCATTTTGTAGGCATCGTCGTAGGTGAATGAACAATATCTTCTTTCTCTTATGAAATCTGTTCAGCTGGATGGAAGGTGTTGAGGCTGAGGTTCCAGTGATTGTAGTGTTCTTATATTCACCTTTTGAACAGACTGTGAAGAAGATGAATTTTGTATTATGAGATACTACCTTGCGACACTATTTAGGTGGGACAACAGTTGAAACTACCTCTGGTTTCTTGTAGAGATGACCCCCCAGAGTAACAATGACGCTACGGGGTCGAGACTCATAAATAGTATGGCGCTTCAACATATATGGTTGGCCTAAAATAACATCACATACATCCAGTGGGGAAACATCACATAATACCTCATCCTTAAAGGGATGGACGTCATATGACAATCGATACTTCTAGATGAAACAAACATCACATCCCTGGTGAAACCACCCCATGTTCTATGGATGTGGGTGTGGTGTTGTCAACAACCCCAACTGTATTACGACCTCTGCTAAGATGAGGTTCTTTTGGCTTCCACTATCAACAATTAAATTCAACAGGGTCCCCTTAACCCACATCTTTGAATGAAAAAGGTTCCCCCTTCTTCAGGATCTAATGGTTCTTCTAGTTGAATTGTTTTGGTCGTGAAAATAGTAGTGGGGTCTGTGTCAATGATCTCTCTCTTTCCATTATTTTTCTGAATTATATTTTAAATCGAGGTTCAGCTCCTTATCTTTGATCTCAGCCACCAATTATTGTTTTGAGCGACATTCATTGGTGTTGTTCCAGGGTATTTTGTGGAAATCGCACCACTTTCCAGTGTCCTTCTTCATATTTCTATTACCCTTCATTTCCTGTGGCTTGGATTGGTTTTCTAAAGGATGGTTATTACGATCGTCTTTACCATTCTTTGGTTGTTACAGATTTGTAGACCCGAACTCTCTCTTGTTCTGGTGCTTAAATTTATTCTCTATTTTAACGACATATCGATAATCATCAGTCTCGCTTGTTCAAGTACTATTCATCATAGTTACCAACAGGGTAATATTGTTCCTTGATCACATCCACAAAAAATTCCCAAGTGGGATCGGACCCATATATTCCAGACTTCCCTGTGGAAATTTTCTCCAATTAAATTTCCCACCAATGTTTGACATGGGGGAGAGCCTTAAGGAGTGTGAAGGTGATCTTTTCCTTGTCGGAGAAATTGTGAACAAAGAAATTGTTAGAAAAACAGGACCGTGGAGCAATAAAATAAAACAAATGCGGAAACAAAACACAGAAGATACACAATACAATAGAGACATAGATTTATGTGGTTCACCCAATGTGGGCTACGTCCACCAGAGAAATTGCCAGGTCCTTCCTTTATTATTATCCAACATATGAACGGATACAACCTACAACAAACTCGTTGTAACTTCATCTTCTTTCTCTCATAGTATCCTATCTTAAAATACAATATTCACCATCCACCATAGTCGCAATACATTTCCCTCATAAAAGAGGGTTGCCTTCTAGGGAAAAAAACCCTAACATAATCTCTGTCGTTAGATCTGTGACCTTATAATGAATGGTCCAGATTTACAATGAAATTACAATATACATTTACAAGGAAATTTTTCCTTCGGGGGCTTTGCCCCCGGACCCCACAGAGGAGGTACCCCCTCTACACTCCCCCGCATGGAAGAGTGTACATACTTCTGGGGTGTAAATACTTCATGGGGTATAAACACAGCTGAAAGTAAAAGACATGTGAATCAGGAAGATAATCAGGCTCCACAACCAACAATCTCCCACTTGGAGACTGATCTCAACAACTCCACCGCTATTGTATATGTTGGACTCTGAACCTTCTTGGACCTGGAAAATTTCTCATCTTCATCTTCATTCTTGAATACCAACTAAAACTGAGCAGGAACTCAGTTTATCCCTGGTTACTCCCTTTGTTAACATGTCTACAAGATTATGGCTACTGTGTATCTTTTCCAACTTCAAATGTCCATCTTCCAAGGTGGATCATATGAAGTGGTACCTCAATTGTATATGCTTAGTCTTCGAATGGAAGGCTAAGTTCTTTGAAAGGTGAATGGCACTCTGACTGTCACAGTACAACCTGTTGTTCTCCTGCTTCTTTCCAAATTCCTCCATAAATATCTGTAACCAAATCATCTCTTTACTAGCCTCTGTAGTAGCAACATACTCTGCCTCTATTGTTGAAAGTGCAACAACCTTTTGCAGTTTCGAAATCCAACTTATTGTTGTTCCACCTA
>JZKD02S2065778.1:271709-284158 GCA_000966675.3 Picea glauca
TTCTATGCCAAAGTTCACATTGGTTTTCAATGGTGTGGGTCATGGCATCTTCTGAGTGACCCTTTAGCTTATTCAATACACCTTCTTCTTTTCCAATGATGATTGCTTCTTTTAAGGTTTCTCCTTTATCCCACATAAGAACTTCTCCATCTATAAAGGCAACTCCGAATCCTTTCTTCTCTAAATATGATATGGAGAGTAGGTTCTTTGTCAAACCTGGTACATATAGTACGTCCTTCATGTTCATTGCATTTCCTGAATTAAGCTTGTAGTTTGATTCTCCCACTCCCTTTATGGGATATTGATAATCATCTCCAAGTCTCACTTTCTGAGAAAACTTTTTTTCTGAAATGTAAGAGAGAACATCTCTTTGTATTTTCATGTCTTGGAGGCACCACTATCAATGAGCCAAGTGTCCTCTCTAGGTGTTACCGATCCTGAGAGGGCCGAGATTAAGACATGTTCTTTAATTTGTTCTCTTAACATATTTCTGGGTGGATATTCATCTTCAACTGCATGGGCATGGTGCCTCTTTTGTTTCCTCTTGTATTCTTCTTGTCTAGATGGACACAATTTCACAATGTGTCCCATCTTGTCACAATGGTAGCATTGTACAGATGAGTAATCTCTTTCCTTTCGTTGTCCTTTCTTATGGAATCTCCTTGGATGAGATTATTTATGACTAAATTTGTTTTGGGGTTGAGACTATTTGTAAGTATCTTTCTGGAAGTAAGACTTCTTTCTTCCTCCTTTAGTGTGAGTAGCTAGGGATTGATCTTCATCTCTTGCTAGTAAAGCCTCTCAGTTAGATACTCTTGTTTCTTCTTGGATGCATTCTTCCCATAGACTGTCGAACTTCAGTTTCTTCATTCTGGCACAAATCATTTGGATGAATGCATCCCAATATCTTGTGAGACCATTTAGGGCCATAATTATAAATCTGTCTTTGTCTATAGTATCTCCAATTGCTTCCAGTTGTTCTTTGAATTGGGAGATTCTGGAGAAGTATTCTTGGATTGATTATCCTTTCTGCATTCTTGTATTCTTGAGCTGAGTTCTAAGATTCATCTTTCGGTTTATGTTCTTTCCTTCATATATTATGTTTAGGGCATCAAAAATTTCTTTCAGAGTCTTATTTGATGACACATAGGGAATCAGGTGGTCTTTGATTGAATCTGCAATGATTCTTTTGGCCCTGATTGTGTCCTTTTGGTGCTTTTCTTTTTCCGCGGCATCGGCGAGCTCCAACACTTCTTCTTTGACGAATCTTTCTAGGTCATTCTCTTCAAGAATGAGACCTATCCTATACTTCCAGGCACAAAATTTTTCCACACCTTCTAGCTTGTCAACAAGCTTAACGCTTGCAAACATATTTTACTTGAAGCTAGGAAAAATTCCAAAAATGAAAATGTTCAAAATCAAATTCTGAACTAATCAAGAGGTGTTCTTTGCTGAGGCGATTATCCTGGTGTTCTTGGATCTAAGAAAATCCAAATTTTACCCCTCCAAACTTGATCTGCGAATTTCTAGACTAGTGCTTCTAGTTTTCTGGTACGTCTCGTACTCTGGTACTTCTGGTACTTTTGGTTCTCTGGTTTTCTGGTACTTCTGGTACTTTATGAAACTAGGGTTTCACTTTCTAGGAGATCTAGCCACTGAAAAGGTGAAAAAATGATCCTTGGGGGAAGGCACACTTTTCTAGATGGTTTTAGGTCTGAAATATATCACCAACAAAAAGCCCTAATTTGCATGTACAACAACAATTACATTTTTCACTTTCTCTTGTGAAATATGCTCTCTTCAGCTTAGCTCTAATACCATGTTAAGGTTTAAGCTATTATTAGAGTTATTTTCATTTCAATAGATAAAAATAGCATAAGATAGGATCACTAAGAAATACACAATCACAAGAGACACATCATTTATCCTGGGAAACCCTCATGGGGCAGAAAACCCAACAAAACTTCCTTAATATAGATAGCCATTCTAATGCCAAGAGATAACTCAAACAAGTACAGAAATTCCTCTCCCAAAGATGCACCTCTCTCTCTCTCTCTTCTCCAACTGCAGCTCCAAAACCTGTCTCTCAATGAAAAAATGAGTGTGTGTCTAAGTGAGGCACTAGCCTCCTTATTTATACAAGTCTGGCACGTGTGGAAGTGTCTTTTCACTGGCAGGGCCGACTTCTTCTTCTGGGTGGTTATAACTACCTTTATTATATTTTGTGGTTTCTTTAATATATTCTGGGGATGAATTCTCTTTCTTCCTATTACAATTACATTATGACCAATCCGGAAAAGGGGATTTGGTCCTTTACAATAGCCGGCATGATCAATCCACAATGGGGATTGATCCAATGAATAATATATCAAATAATAATTAGAATACACTTTGTAGTTACATTATTTCAACATTTTGGGTGTATGAGAGAAATTTTCCTCAAGAGAGACAAGCTCGATACCCAACTTGCTATACTCAGACCTCGTCAGGTACATGCACTAAAAAATGATCAAGACCAGCCTGCTCTGATACCACTGATCCAAATTATTTTATGCACGAAATGAGAGAGGAGATATAATAAATAAATGTGCAAATATATCTCATATATTCAATAACATAACATAAATATACCATAGATGCAACCATAAATACAGGAATACATTAATACACAATTTCTATTAATGAGCAAAATGTACAAAACTGAAGAAATACAAAGTGAAAGAATCGCTAGAATGGTGGTAGCTTTATCTCTGAGAAGAGATGTGATGGCTACTCACATTGGAAATAAGATGAATATTATTACAATGAGGATCTAAAGGCATTTTTAACATAAAGAAAATCCAAAACCCTAACCCTGGAAGATGAAAAGCCAACAGTTTTGTGGACTCCATTTTGGGTAGTCTAGTGTATCAACTTCCCGGGGTAACTTTGGCATATGATATTCATTTTGGGAGCACGATATATCATTGGAAAGGTATTGTCGAGGAGATTCAATTTGGGGGATCAATAATATCCATTGGAAATCTTTCAGGTGTTTGATCCCGAAAAAACTTCATTTAGGCCCTCAAAATGGCCCCAGAAGTTTAGGAACTGAAAAATTGCTAAAAATAGTAAGTTGTCAAAACACTGTTTTGAGAAAGTTGAAATAGGTGGGTGGCCATCGATATCCACCTGTATCATTGAGAAACCTATTTTAGTTCCCTATTATATATCTGAAAAACTGTTTGTCATTGAAATATCCCATCAATATAAATTATGGTTCCATATATTATCTGAAAAATGGAAGAAGCAGTTCATACCTCTTCCATGGAAAGTTGGCGAAATTATTCTCCAGGTATTTTCCAAAATTGATTAATATGATGCTTGTTTCAAGAACTCCAACCTAAAATTTGCAGAATAAATCAAGGGTTTTGACTCAAACCACCTTTTTTATAATCATTTGATTTCAGGTGGGCTTGGACCTGCATTTTTAAAATCAACCATTAGTAAAGAAGAAGAAAATGACAATCACCATCCTAGTGACCAAGAAGCCAATAGAAATTAATAAGACATAGAAATTGGCATAAGCACAATAGAGCATCATAAAGAAAGAGGTAGACCCTCAAAATATAAAAGTTCCCAATCACCAGTAGTCTCTAGGAGGATTGCCTTGCCAAAGGCAAATCCACAACCAAGAACATCCCATGAGAGAAAAATCCAGTGAACTAATTCAAGAGATGATGAAGATAGTAACCCTCCTAAAGGGAACCTAGAGAATCCCCATAAACTAAAGGTCAAAATAAAAGAACCATTTCACAGCAGGAAGGGGATGAGACACATGCTCAAGAAGATGACTTATTATTGGATAACATGGATCTAGATGTGGATAATGAAAACCTTACTTTTCTGGATGTTGAAGTATTAGTTTGAGAAAATGTACATCATGTCTCTGCACTCATGATCCATGATGAAATATTTTTTGATGAGGAGACATTTCTTGTTAAAAATGCATCTTTTGATAAGGAATCTAAAAAAATAGTTTTTTAAAGAACCACAAAAAGTAAGAATAGTAAGCTACGGTCCACCATTAATACACAATATATGTTACCTTCAAAATTATCATCCATTCATAGAGTTATAGGAGACTCCCTCAATGTTTCAATTGCACACATGGAAGAAGAGAACGCCTAGTTGAAAGGAAGAATCAAAGAATTGGAAGCAACCCTCATGCCTCCACCTATTCTGGATTCTCCTGTTGCCATGATTCATCCTGGAAAGGGTCTCCAAGAAAACACAAAATCAAGTTCAAGGGTCGGAGGAATTTCCAATTTAATCACACCACCCGATATTTTGTTGAACAAAATATTAAGAAGAGAATGTCCTTAATTATGGAACTGTGGGATATGGCAAAGAGTTTCACTTCTCTTCGTTTAAAAATTCAAAACACCAAGGAATATTTAAATTCGTATTTAAAAAATGATGAAGGGTTCTATACTGATGGAGTTATGATGTTCACAACTAGAGTTGTGGAAATGACAGAGCAAATGAGAAAACAAGAAAACATACCTTTTTCGAGCCGCATAAAACAATTGAAATCATGTTGGATGGAGAGAATTAATGTATTAAAAGGTCTAATATCACAATTGACTGACTTATAGGGGAGGAAAAATGAAGCATATTTAAAAATTCTTGATTTGGACATCGTTGGAACCGCCATTGAAGTCCTAGACCCTAATTATATTTCAAACTCTATGCTCATGACTTGACTGGATTTTGAAGAGAAAATTGAAGGATTAAAAAGAACATTGGCTGAAAAGTTCAATAATATGATAGAATTCACACATGATGACATTTACAACCGGCTTGTCGAATATACAAATAAGAATGAAAAAATTGAAAATATATTACAAAATTTGTCTATTGATCTTAGGGAGATTGAAAAGGATTTGTTTAATATTAATATAAAACAAGAATTAATTGTTGCTCCTTTAAGGGAATTTATTCAAGAATGGTTAAAATCCTCAATTGTCAAGATTTATGATATTTTGGCAGACATAGTTATGACCGATAATCTAACTACAACCAACAAGAATATAAAGTAAGCAACAAAAAGAAAGCAAAGGGAGAGATACCATCATAGTAAGTACATGTTGATCACATTCGTCTTTCTTTGTCAGTTTTCATCCAGTTATTCTTCTTCTTTGAATAGAAAGGTATAACCGAAATATGATAACTTTCTCTGTCTTCTTTCCATATTTTGTTTCTCTGCATCTGCCTACCTTATTCCTTCTACAGTTTATTTTCTTTTATATGTTTACTTTTATGGTTTGTGGGAGCCCTAATCCTAGTCCTCTGGATAAACGCCTTTAAATTTCAAAGTGTTGTATCATACTTTATTATTTTTGAGAAATCCCAAGAGAACTATTTTGGGATCAGTTTTGACTGTATTTTCAAATCACATTAGTATGCTCTTTTGTTTCATCCTTGGATGATATAGAGAATTAGAAAAGTGCGGAGAAAACAATTATTTTGGGGGGGTTATTTTTTTACTTACCAGATGCATATTTGTTTTTAGCATTTTGGAGACATCTCGAACTCACCATTGAGTCTATAGCAATTGAGATATCTATATTTTCCTTTAGTTTCATCCTAGTTGGAGTTGAAGGCCATATATGCAAGGGTTTGAATACAGGGTTTTGTTTCTATATCCAGCAAGGAGCCACCATTTTAGTGCATTTTGGCTTAATTATGACCCTGCCATCATGCTCAGAAGGCCTAAAAACCCTAAGATCGATTACTCATTCATTGATTTTGGACAAGTTGTCCAGAGAGGAATTTTTTTCTTCCAGGGATTTGTACATCCCCCTAGCTGGAAGTTCCACCAATTTATCTATATATTTGTACAGTTGGTGATTTCAATAAGTTTCGTGGAAATTTTTCTAAATTTAGCAGTAGTTCTGCTAATTTATTTGAAGGTTTCTACAGTTGGCAGTTTCGGTAAGATTGGCGACAATTCCACTAATTTATATGGAGGTTTCTACATTTGGAAGTTTCTATAAGTTTGGAGGAAGTTGTACTAAATTTGGAGTAAGGTGAATTTTGAATTTCCTACCCCCTCTCCATTGGAAGGTTAAGTTTTGAAGACAAACTTTGCAAGCTCACATCTTGAGCTTCCAATCTCCTTTTCTCAAGCAAATGTTTTTTATTCAGGATCATTTTCTGTGCTCTCTACACTAGTGTAAACACCTTTTGATTTTGCTGCATATATTTTCCATAATTTCCATATTCTCATAGGTGACACTATGTAGTTTTCATTTTGAGAACTTCAAAGGTTCATATCTTTTGCATACGAACTGAGATCAAGGTGATTTATTATTTGAAAGTGCATGATTTTTTGCGTATTTCATAGTGGTGTTATTTATTTACTTGGTATTGTGCCAAAATTGTACTTTCAACAAATACTCATTTTTTGAGTATTTGTAAAGGCATTGATGTCAAGTCCGCCCAATGTTCTCTTTTCTAGTGGCAATTTTAGCTACATTAAATATAAAGTGACAAATCATTTTTCTTAGGGGCATCCTTGACATTTCTTCGCGGGGATCACTTAGCCCTTTTTGCTTCATCCTCTCATGGGGAGGAGTTTCTCCCACTGGGTTTTATCCTTCCTTTTTTTTTTGAGAGGATCTTTTGTACATGGGTACCTCATTGGTCCTTGTATCCATGACCCATTTTTTCATCTTTGTTTACATTTCCCCTGAAGTTTCACTTAAGGGGGGGTGTTAGTGTGAATAAGGTTCTTTAGCTATCTAGTTATTTCTTATCTAGTTCTTCGCTTTAGATCTCTTCACACCAGGTTAAGTGTACTTAGGTACTTTTTCAATTTATCTCATATTGGTTGTGTTTTTAGTCTCTTGGGAGGTAAATCGTATATATACTCACCCATCGCTCTCATATGAGCATCTCATTTTCATCATATGCTTTGCATTCTCTTAAGTAGAATATATTTTACTCTTGCTCATTTTTTATTTCTAGATTTTCTTTCCTTCATTCATTTTCATTATTGGATGGCTTTTCATCCAAATATTACACCCCCGACAATGACATTATATGGTTCTACTAGGGTTTGGGGGTGAAAATTTGCAAGAGATGTAGCACATTGAATATTGATTGGAAGTATATCATATAATATACCATATCAAATCCCTTAAAATCCTCTCTCCAAAGGTGACATATTGGTCGCAATCTAGGTGCAATGTCAAAATATAACCACTCTATGATATGCATGGCCATCACTAAAAAGAAACACCCTAGTATAGTTTATTTTAAACCAATGATATCTTCACTTCTCGTACTCTAATTTGAACACTTTTTCTTTTGAAATTGGGTATTTTTTCAAGAGGAACTTAGATCTACAAATTGTTTCTTCAAATTATGCACAAAATGTTATAGAAATAGATTTGAGTGTTGCAACCCCATTTTTCCTTTAAAAATCCGCAAAAAGAAAAAACAATTGTTCCACTTTTCCCCTAAGAAAGAGATTTCATATCATTTCTTAGATCCTTAATCCTTAAAATTGAATCACAAATAATATATCAAAAAATGTTCACACTTTATTGAATATCAAAACCCCTAAGGTATGGCAACACCATACAATGATTTTGTTATGCAAGGATCAACTCGTGTTCACTTGCCTCTTCGAGGAGGAAACCTCTTAATGAGCTAAGCTCTAAACAATATACAATGATCAAGTTATGGAAGGATAAACTCCTATTCACTTTCCTTTTTGAGAGGGAAACCTCTTAATGAGATATGCTCTAATATAACACACTTCACTTTTTAGCCTTTGCATCCATTATCTATGTAAGTATAGATGGTGGAGTTGTCGTTATAGCATGGAAAGTTTGTTTTGGATAAAAGTTAAAGTGCAAGTCAGGGACAAACTCAAGTATCAAAGAAAGATATTCCCCATGCCAATATGATATATGGAAACATGAGTGGGTTGGGAAGTTAAGGAACTCGAAGGTGAAAAAATGCTAAAAATGATTTAGAAAATTGAAAATAAGTACACATATTTTTGTTTGAAGGTTGGAAAGGAGTGAGTGAATAAGTGAACAATTTCAACTTTTATGGTGATTTTAATGTCTTTTGGTGAGATAAAGTTTCACCTTAATTTTTATTTTTTTTTAAATTCAAAAGATCTAGGTTGTTTTAAAATGAACAAAAACCTCCAGTAAGAAAATTCCATGATCAAAGTTCCCATCAATTAGATGGAACTATAACTTTTGAAAAAATCATATTTAATTTAGGGAATAATTCCCCTTGAGTTTTTCCACTTATTCCCTAACTCCCATTAAAAATACCTTACTTACCTGAAAGTTGTTGAAAAATGAAACTTTCCCAATTAAATTATTACAAGAAAGCTTTTAAAATTAATTTAAAAATTGAATACAAGTACATGTATTTGTATTGCAAAGTTGAAAATGGTAGGTAAGATGCACCCCTCAAGGCAACATTCAATTGAAATTGATATATACAACCATATATATAACATTGAAGTGCACATGTTACATATTCAATAACTTATATATACCACCATATATATTATTTATTACAACACTTCAAAGTGCATATGGCCAACACATGAAAATGCATCTCACATTATCAAACAAATAATTTAATTTTAATATTTGTATTATTAATTTTAAAACTATTTATAATTTAATAAAAATATTTTTAAATAAATACGATGTAACAAAATTATTTGAAAAACATAATTTAAAATTTATTAATAAAATGATTATAACCTATCAAAATTAAAAAATAAAATTTTTTATTTTTTATTAAAAAAGTAAAATATCAAAGTAGTGAACAAAATATCTACCCTTTCCAATGATTATAAGCATTAAATAAACGTTAGATGTTAAAAAGATTTAGGAAGGACATAAAAGTCATCAATAATTCATTGAATAAATAGTTATTTGATGTGAAGCCAAACACAAAAGACATTATATAGATAAACATTACATTTAAAAAAAAATAAAATTCATTGAATAAATAGTTATTTGATGTGAAGCCAAACACAAAAAAAACATTATATAGATAAGCATTACGTTTAATTTTTTTTATAAAGGACATTAAAATCACCATCAACTACGTAGTCAATGGGAAAATCCAAACTTAAATGATAGAATTTAAAAATCCAAAGTCATAGTCAATGGAAAAATCCAACATCCAAAGTCATAGTCAATGGAAAAATCCAACATCCAAATTTAAAAAGATGATATAATTTAAAGTGGCTTAAATTTCCACTTAAGAATAAGAAAGGCAATTCAAATTTGATGTGGAGCCCATGAAAAATACAAAACTTAAAAAGATGATAGCATCTAATTTTTCTTCAATTTAAGAAAGAATAAGAAGCTTGAAACGATTTCTTACTTGATGTGATGATGAGAAAATTCAAAACTTGAGAAGAAAAATAATGGAGTGAATTAAATAGTGGATGAATTCAATTTTTTTAATTTTTTTTTTAGGTTAAATTATTTTTTATTTATTTAATTTATTTATTTGAAATCTTGAAAATTTTGAAAAATATTAAATTTGTATACTTTTTAATTTATTTTAAAAATAATTCCATATTTAATATTTAATTGAATCAATTAGAAAATTTGAAATTTGAAAAGATGTTAGAATGCAAAGTATGTTTAGGGTCTTATTATGTTTTCTGATTTCTAATCAGTGTTTAAGGTTTTTGTACTTTTCTGTGTGAGATGTCTGTCATGAAATTATAACTTTCTTACAGTTATGAAACTTTATTTTCTCTTTTTTTTTGTATGTAATGGATTTATCCCTCTGTTGTTTTTTCCCGCAGAAAATTCACACTAATTATATTAATAATATAATTTTTCATACATCCCTCGTTAGTAAATGTCAGTTCCAAAGGGCAAAAATCCGTCAAACTCTCAACAAGAGTGATGAGACATGTCCTCCAAACATAGGCCAACATAATCAAAACAAAATAGAAAGCTCCACCGAAGCACAATCATCACAATCCTGATCTAAACAAAACAGAGAATCCCTACTCAACAGAAGTAGTTAGAAAATATCAAAATGTTGAATATTTCCAGCAACAACTTTGTCCCAGGAATGACAGAAAAGTCTTCCACTCACCTTCATCAGGGCTTTCTTAGATAAAAAAATCAGCCTCCATATTTTTCTCTCTGTAAATATGTTGAAAGTTAATAATCCTGAAGGTGGCCACCAAATCAATAATTTTACTTTTCCATCCTTCAATATTTATGGCCTGGAGGTTTTCTTTTTTTTCTTAACCAGTCAATTATTACTTTTGAATCACTGAATAACTAGATATCGCTGATATCTAAGTGTTTGGCAATAAAAAGAGCAGCCCACGCTCCCATCAACTCTGTTTTGGTGTTTGTTCCCTCCCAACAATTTAAAAACCATCTATATTCCTTCAATGAGCACGAATTAATAACACCATCTGCCCCACAATTTGTGCCACCAGCCTCCAACGCTCCATCAAATAAGGCCATTGAACAACCCTTCATCATAAATATAGAATTTATTTTTAAATTCTTCTCTTTTCCAATCACATAGACATTTCCAAGAGCACCCAAAGCCATGTAGGCAGTGACCCTTGCTGATGGGATTTTTCCTTCAAAGAGGATTATGTTATGAACCAGCCAAAGGTGCCAACAAACCAACAAAGGTAGTTGTTTTGAATTTTCAGGCATGTTGTTCCACTCGTCCATACACTCACCGAGAGTATTTCCATACCACTAAGATCTCAAATTTAGCATGTACAAACAATGGGACCAAACCTCCTTAGAAAATGTGCAATGAATAAAGAGGTGAGGAATATCTTCATCGTAATTCCTACACAAGAGACAGTACCCTGGACCGATCCAACCTTTTGACTGTAAGTTGTCCCATGTGAGTAACTTGTTCTCCACTGCTAGCTAGAAGAAGAGGATAATCTTTAGTTGAACTTTCCGCTTCCACAAACTTGCTTTCCAACCTTGACTGACAGGAAAGTTGAAAGTGGAAATGTACCCATCATAGAAATTTTTAGCAGATAACACACCTGAATCGTCCCCACCAGACCAAAGAATCGAATCAGATTGGTCCCCCCTCAGAATTACACCCGATTTATTCAAGTCAGTAGTGAAAGTACTCCACTCCACCACGCGCACACCAGATAAATTCAAATCAGTGCTTGTTTTCCAAACCTCTGTCAAGGTAATCAGATTTATACAGGTAGAAGCTTGGGCTAAATAAAAGATATGGTTGTCGTTTATAAGTTGTACAAGTTCCAAAATAAGCCTAGCACGATCCCCCTTGCCAAGAATCGCATCTCGCCTATAGCAATAAGATGCCCATCCCCTAGCCTCCAACAAAGCCAGCGAAGAATAAGGGGCAACGATCTGAGAAGACTTGACCACAGCCTTGAGACTGCATGCCGATTGTGTTGAGGATGTCTGAGCCAATTTACAAGAGAAGAAGCTTTTAAATATTTGTCCATGACAATCTGATGCCCGACACTTTGATGTGTTAGCAGTCTCCAAAGTGTAACATGTTAGAAAAACAGGACCGTGGAGAAATAAAATAAAACAAATGCGGAAAAAAAACACAGAAGATACACAATACAAGAGAGGCACAGATATATGTGGTTCACCCAGTATGGGCTACGTCCACCAGAGAAATTTTCGAGTCCTTCCTTTATTATTATCCAGCAAATGAAGGGATACAACCTACAACAAAACCCGCTGTAACTTCCTCTTCTTTCTCTCACAGTCTCCTCTCTCAGAATACAATATTCGCCATCAACCATAGCCGCAAAACATTTCCCTCATAAAAGAGTGTTGCCTTCTAGGGAAAAAAACCCTAACATAATCTCTATCGTTAGATCTGCGACCTTATAATGAACGGTCCAGATTTAAAATGAAATTACAATATACATTTACAAGGCAATTTTTCTTTCGGGGGCTTTGCCCCCAAACCCCCGCTGGGGGCCCGCTTGCCCCCAGACCCCCCAACCGGGGGGATAGCCCCCCCGGACCCCGCAAAGGAGGTACCCCCCCTCTGCACTCACCCGCATGGAAGAGTGTACATACTTATGGGGTGTAAATACTTCATGGGGTATAAACACGACTGAAAGTAAAAGACCTCTGAATCAGGAAGATAATCAGGCACCACAACCAACAATCTCCCACTTGGAGACTGATCTCAACAACTCCATCGCTGTTGTATATGATGGACTCTGAACCTTCTTGGACTGGAAAATTTCTCATCTTCATATTCATTCTTGAAGACCAATTAAAACTGAGGAGGAACTCAGTTTCTCCTTGGTTACTCCCTTTGTTAACATGTCTGCAGGATTCTAGCTAGTGTGTATCTTTTCCAACTTCAAATGTCCATCTTCCAAGGCAGATCATATGAAGTGGTACCTCAAC
>JZKD02S2065778.1:307450-333151 GCA_000966675.3 Picea glauca
AGGTAAGCATGGATGGTGCAATTTAGGGTTATAACATGGGGGCAATGGTAGAGGTCTGGACTTGATTGAAGGGGAGTTGAGAGCCTGCGATGTACATCGAAACAGAGGGGGTGAAGGACTTCCTCGTCTGGAGAAGGGAATAAGTGAAGGTATGGAAATGTTGGTGACAGAGAAGGGTCCTCTAGCTGACGGGGTGCGGAATGTGAATGGATTAATAGATAGTGGTTTCGACACTAGCCTTTGTATAAAAACTGTATAGACAGACTCAATGTTGGGGAAACACTGCCATCTCATTTCCTCTGGAGAGGGGTTGATTGACTGTACTCAGACATATAGTGGTAAGTATATCACTTCTTAGTTTGCACAGGGGGGCAGTGGGAATAATTATCGAATGAAAGCGGGCAATGGAGGAGAGGTGTCGATAGTTGTCAAAGGGCCCAAGGTGTGGAAGCCTCAAAAAATGAAGCCATCAATGACCTTAGGGAGGGATATTGGGATGGATAAGGTAAGCATTTTTACTTCACGGGGACTAGTTGGAAAATCCAGTTACTGGGCATTGGGGGCAAAGGATATTCTCGCTTGGGTCAAAGACAAATGGTAACCACTATTAGGTTATGTACCAGTGACATACATCCTACTGAAGGGATGGTTTTGCTTCATCTTCAGGTCCATGGGTGATGCGGAGAAGGTGATACAACAGATTTGGGTGGTAAATGGAGGAAGCCTGATGTTGAAACGTTGGCACTTGGCGTTCAACCTGGAGAAAGAAATATTCAAACTACATCACCTATGGGTTCTCTTACTAGGTTTCCACCTTTCCTTGTGGAGTGAATAAGAATTCAAATTAATCGGGAATTCCATAGGTAAGTTCTTATATGTGAACTTAAAGCAGCTGGGAGGGTCTGATCGTTGATTGGGAAAATTGATGGTTGAAATGGACACCTTCGAAGGATTGCCCAAGGAGATAATCATTAACTGGAAGGTCTTAAAGATAATGCAAAGGATGGATTATGTTGGAGTGACATTCATGTGCTCGAGATGAAAAAAAATGGGTCACTTGCGCTTTCAATGCGTGGAAGTTGTGGCACTAAAATACTCCTCTGTGGTTGGGTCTGCAAGGATGAAAATCCCGTAAAAGACAAATGAAATAGATGAGCAGAGCAATTGGAATGACATTATTGCAGTGGAAAGTGAAGAATATTGTGGTACGTCACACACATACCCACCTTTACTTAATGTTTCCATGCATCATTTAAACTTTCACGGGGGGGCAGGGGTATTGTTAGAGACCCAGGGCGAGCTGGGTGATCTTGAATTACACAAAAAATATGAATGTCTGGTTTAATTTGTATTGGGGGAGTTTCTGGGTGACGGGGGATGTAATTTCATGATGGTGATGGATAAAAATCCAAAAGTAGTCGTGGGAATGGGAGTGGAGACCTTATCCATAGTCCTTGTGGTGGAGGGAGGATTAGGGAGAAGAAAAATATCTTCTATAGTAGAGCACGAGAGCATAGGAAAGTCGGACCTTATAATTTTCAAGACTGTGCATAATTGGAAGCACGCGGAAGACGTTCATATACAACTATCAGCTATGAAACTTTTACCTTGTCAAAGGGAGTCATGTTTCCTGTTAGACACATAGGGTGGTGAGAAAGATTCAAAGGGAGGGCTGCGTGAAATTACTTATGAGAGGAGAGTTGACTGTCCTGAAGAGCATGTTTTAGGGGGGAATCGGGGAGGCCTGGATTCAATTTTAGCAGTGGGGAGGGATACATATTCATTGGAAGATTCAGGATTGGGGATGGCAATTTTTCCCATAGACACAGTGGCGGAGGTAGGACAGGAGAGAAGCATGGTTTCCATTGGAGAGGTGCACGATAGCTATAGAAAGACAAAATTTGTAGTTGTAAAGTATGTGAATAAGTTGTTGCACGCGAGTGATAGGGGCTCATTTGGGTAGATTGATAGGGACATCATAGTCTCAGACATTCACTTGATGACAAGCGTTGGTCATATCTCTCCAGGGGTAGATCTAATTCCTATTGCAGTCGAGAGTACCACAAATGGTAGCTCTAGATTGAGGACGGATGCGAAGGGAGTTAATTGTTCAAGTGGGACTGTTGCGTCGGATAATGAGAATAGTAGAAGTAGTATATTTGGTGGAGAAAGGGGATTGACTGGGTAGTTTGGTAGGACTTATCCGAGTGAGGATTTTCTGAAATTGACAAGCGATCAGAATAAAAAACTAGTGGTGGTCTCCAAAACTATAGTGGACGAGGGCACTACCTTTGGAAACTTTAGGTAGGATTTTGTAGAGAAGGGAGTAAGCGGTCCGGAGATGGATACTTTAGTAAAGCCTGCTAGCCTAAGTCTGGGGATTCCCTTGAGAGACTTATCGAAATCCGATCTTATTTCGCCCGATCTGATGGAGAAGGGGGATTCCCTCATAAATTCATTACCTTCATACAGGGAGGCCTTAATTTGTTTGCAACTGCCTATTTTTGTTGGTGGGGAGTTACTGTCCCTCATAAATTCATTACCTTCATACAGGGAGGCCTTAATTTGTTCACAACTACCTATTTTTGCTGGTGGGGAGTTATTGTCCACCCCTGGCGAAAAGAAAGGGAAGGTGGAGGGGGACAGGGGTCCAGTGTCTAGCAGACGGGGCTATGAGGATGCATTGTTTAAAGGGGGAGTTTTAGGTGGTCTGGAAACAGACTTTTCGCCCATTAAAACTGGGAGTGCAAGGACAAGGGGAAAAGAGAAAGAAAATACATTTATTCCTATCCTAGAGGTTGTAACTAGTCCTAGGACGCTTAGAGTACACAAAGCCCTGGCCAAAGTGAAAATATGATAGTGGCCTCTTTGAATGTGAGGGGAGTGGGGAGCTCCCAAAAGTTCTTAACCCTCACTAGGTTCTTAGAGAAAAATAAACCAGATATTTTACACATTCAGGAAAGAATGGTAGGCGCAATAAAAGCAAGGGAATTTTTTGCCAAACTACTTCCAAATTGGCACTTCTGCGAAATTGATTCTATTGGTCACTCGGGGGGACTACTCACAATTTGGAACCCCCGAAAGGCAGAGTTTAATGCATACTCGACGCAGGCAGGGATTCTGTTGGAGGGTGTTGTAAAACAAACTAAACTAAAGGTGAAGTTGATTAACTGCTACAGGCCATATGCAGATAGAGTAAAATTCTAGTTAGAATTAAAAAGAGTAGGTATCGTTGATGAGGAAAATTTGATTCTGGGGGGAGAACTCAATTTTACCTTATCTAGTAGGGAATTTTGGGGTGTTTCTGCGTGGGTGGATCCTTTACAAAAAAAAATTAGTAATCTGGTACAAATTGGTGGATTAGTTGATGTTGAGCCAATAAAAAATCTTCCGACTTGGAGGAATGGAAGAAAAGGCCAAGATTACACTGCAAAAAGGTTGGACCAATTTTTGATTTCTGAGAATTTTGTTTCTTCAAGAATTAGATATCGATCCTGGGCATGAAATGACAAGATCTCAGACCACATGCCTATATTGTTACAATTGGAATTTGGCAGTGAAACTGTAAGATACCCTTTTAAATTCAATGCAGTGTGGCTGGAGGACCAAGATTTCAATAGTTTTGTAAGAAACAGTTGGGTGGATTTGTTGGGAACAGAGATCCTAACACCTATGGATTCATTGGTAAAAAAGTTAAAAGGACTGAAGAGGTTGGTGACCGTTTGGGAAAGAAAGAAAAAAGATGAAGGTAAGCAAGAGTTAGTACAGTTGGAAGTGGCATTAGATAAATTATATGCATATTTCCCTGGATGGTTTGTGGAGGAAAAGGATAAGTTAATTGTCCTGGATAAAGAGAAGAGAAAATTTACACTCCTTAAACAAGAAGAGGAGACCTTGAGATAGAAAAGTAGGGTAAACTGGCTGGCAGCAGGTGACAAAAATACAAAATTCTTTCATGCATATGCAAATTCAAGGAAACAGATTAATCCCATATGGGATATCACAAAGGGAGATGGAACGACTATCACAAACAATAATGACCTACATAAGGAAGATGTAGACTATTTCCAGAACATGTTTAAAGAACAAGGAAATCTGGCAATTACAGATCAACTGGTAGTAATAAGAAACTACCCGAGGATGTTTAATGAGGAAGAGGGAAACAGACTAGCTGAACCAGTATCTTTGGATGAAGTACAAAAAATTCTAAAAGGCTTTAAGATTTCAAAAATCCCTGGGCCGGATGGCTTTACTATTGAGTTCTTTTTGGATTTTTTTGACCTGTTGGGAAATGAATTATTAGAGGTTGTGGAAGAATCTAGAAGGGCAGGGAAAGTGTTGGGAGCACTGAATGCTACTTTTATTGCACTAATCCCCAAAAGTGATAAACCTGACTCTTTTGGTGGCTTTAGGCCTATAGCACTGTGCAATCTGGTATATAAGATCATTACAAAAATAATTTCTACCAGACTAAAAACTACTCTGTCCATCGGCATAACAAAAGAACAATTTGGATTTTTAGATGGTAGGAAAATCACCGATGCTATAAGAGTAGTATAGGAAGTACTACATAGCATAAAAGTGAAGAAACAAAAAGAACTGGCACTAAAACTGGATTTATTCAAAGCATATGATAGGGTGGATTGGGGTTTCCTCATACTTGTTTTATTATAGGTTGGTTTAAGTTTAGAGGTAACTGACTGGATCATGGCTTGTGTGACATCAACAAACTTTGTTGTCCTGATCAATGGGAGTCCTACTATTTTTTTTAAATCATCAAGGGGATTAAGGCAAGGCTGCCCTCTATCTCCACTACTCTTTCTTCTTATTATTGAAGGAATGAGTAGAATTATACGGGAGAAAGTTCAAGAAAAGAAACTGGAGGGTGTTCCTATGGAAAGAGAGTTAAATATTACACATATAATGTTTGTAGATGATGTAATATTGTTTGGGATCGGATGTATTGATGTATGGAAAGTATATAAGGAGATTCTGAAATTATTTTTCAAGGCTACAGGGATGGAATTCAGCACACAGAAATTAGGATTTTTAGAAGAAGGATGGGATGATATAGAGATTAATATGTTGAAGGAGTTGTTCCCCTTTGAAGTGTAACCACTATATACAGGCTTTAAATATCTTTTATTTTACATCAAACCAAAATGTTATACAAGAGTGGACTGGTTATGGTTAGAGAAAAGATTTTAAAAGAGAATTATGAGCTAGAATCATAGGTGGCTTACCCTGGGTGGTAGAGTCATACTTGTAAAAGCAATGTTGGAAAGTATCTTGGTATACTGGTTGTCATTGGAAAAAATACCCAAATGTGTACTAAACAGTGTCAGAAGAAGAATGTTCAACTTCATGTGGTCTGGTAAAAAGGAAAAAGAAGGTATGCATCTGAAAAACTAGAAGAAGATAGCAAAACCCAAAAAGGAAGATGGATGGGGAATTAAAAATATTTATATATTTGGACAAGCACTGGCAGCGAAAAGTCTATGGAGATGTCTTATGCAACCTGACCTTTGGAATGAGGTAATAATGAAAAAATACCTTAAAAGACAAATTGTTGAGAAGTTTTTTAGACAAGGGCGAAAAAAATGCAATGGAACTTCAAACTTCTGGAGAGCACTTACCTCCTCGGCAAGTATATTAACAGACTGGTTGGTCTGGAAACCAGGGAGCGGGAGAGACATCAGAATTGGGGCTGATCCTATCGTAGGATCCTACTCGTTCTATAAAAATTTTGAAAATATTCTAATAAAGCTAAAATAACAAGGGATTACCAAACTTGCACATGTTGGGACAAACACACAGGAAGGCACTAACTATATGTGGAAAAAAGCTGATAATTTAGGCATGAGTACAAAAAAGAAGAATGGATAAAATATACAAAAGGGTTGGTAAGTGCTGGAATTGAATTAAATAATGAGAAAGACAGGTTACTGTGGTCATGGGATACCAAACAAGGCCAAGTAAATGCAAAATTAACATATTAAGTACAAATGATGGAGTACAGGGGAGAAAAAAAAAAAATTTGGTATTCTAAGATCTAAAAGTGGCAACTACCAATGACAGTAAAACTATTTGTCTAGTTAATGATAGAACATAGAATACTCACCTAATATAACTTGATTAAAAGGGGTTTTCAGGGGGCTAGCTACTGTGTACTTTGCAAGGAAAGCAAAGAAACTATGGTGCATCTATTTGGGGATTGTAGTTTCATAACAAATATCTAGCGTACTATCTCTATGGAACTAAAGTTGGTAAATAAGTGGCAAGGTGGACTATTTGAAAATAGTCTACAGAACTGGACAAAGAAGAAGGAAAATTGGATGGAAGTCCCTTGCGTTATCAACTGGGAGGTATGGAAGCATAGGAACCTATTGATTTTTGAATATAAACAAAAAAACCTTGTTAGAGTTTATAATTATATCCTACGGGACTTGGGGGAACATAAATATAAACAGGATACTATTCAAAAAAGGATTGATAGACCACTTCTACCTGTTTGGGACGAGGCAGTAGGATTTTTTGATGGGGCTTCATGGGAAAGAGCAACAAAGTGATGGGTTGGAGCCTATCTGAAATGTCCAATATTGGGCACATATAAACTTAAAATGAACTGTGGAAAGGGAACAAACAATAAAGGAGAACTGATAGCTCTTTGGTTAATTTTATATTTTTCTAAATTCAAGCAGGTATCAAGGTTACAACTATTGGGCGACTCTAAGGTTATTGTTGACTAGTATACTAATGAAAATAATTTCCAGGTGCTATCCTTGCAGTCGTGGATGTCAAAGATTAGAACGATGAGCAGGCATTTTCAACAAATCAAAACTCGACATATGTATAGAACACATAACCAGATTGTTGATCATCTTTAAAAGGAAGCATTGTTGTTAGAGGAAGATGGTATATATTGGTCAAATATTGCATAAGGACAACAATAAATGAATGGAAAAATAAATATCAGTTACTAGAATACACCGTGTATTGGAATTTTGTTATAAAATAGACAAAAAGGAAGTAAATATGATTTTGGATTAGTTTGGTTATTGTTGTATATTCAACAGTTTTTTTATGTACAATGATGACAGGAATTAACAGAACAGAAAAGAATTTAGAAGTTTGGCTACAGTTTTGAAATGATTTTGTAATGATCTAAAAAAAAGACAATATTATATTTACTAATATAAGAGTTTTTTCTTATTGAAAATAATATAATATGTATCATTAATTCTACAAGATGAAGTATTTGTTGAGGTTAACTGATGTTTCCTTAACATATGTAGCATTATCTCTAAGTGTTGTTCATGTTCATTTTTTTAACTTAGAATAGATAACTATGTCATCTAAGAAGACAATGAAAACTTATCTAAGTAATTTATTAAAGTATCATTCATCAAACATATAAGCATAATAGATGTATTTGTCAATCCAAATAGCTCCACCACAAATTCATAATGTCCATATCTAATTCGAAAATTTTTCTTATTATTTTTTTCATCTTTGATCCTCACCTGATGTTACCTTGATCTCAGGTCTATTTTGAAAAATACATTTGCACCTCTTAGTAGGTTGAAGAGATAATCATTTTCGGGGAGATAGTACTTTTTCTTTATTGTAGCTTTATTCAATTGTCTAAAATCAATGCACAACCTTAAGGTTCCATCATTTTTCTTCACAAAGAGTATCAGTGCTCCCCAAAGTGAGACACTTGGGTGTATGTACCATTTCTTCAATAAATCTTCCAACTACATTTGCAATTCCTTCAATTCTGGTGTGCTTATTCAATAAGAAGTTTTGGATCTTTGGGAAGCTCCATGCATTAAGTCAATAGAGAAGTCTATGTTTCTCTTGGGTGGAAAACCTCATATCTCCCCAAATACATCTTCATACTCTTGTAGCACCAAAAAATATTCAAAACTTGGATATTTTTCCTTAGTTGTCTCTTCCACATGGGATGCAAACATTTGGCATACTTTTCTAAAGCGCCTTTTTAGTTGTAAGACTGAAATTTCCCTTATAGAAATGGATCTTGGCATCCCCTTCACTAAGCTATGTTATCTTTCTTCATTAATACATGTAAATGTCTTATTATGATAATCTAACATAGAATGATGTTGGTCCAACCAATCCATTCCAATTATGATAACATAAGATCTCAATGGTATGATAACTAGATCTGCAACTGTGTTTACTCCATTAAAGTCTATGCAACAACTCTTAACAATCTCATTAATGTTTCTCTTGGTTCTAGTGGCTAGTTATACCAACCATGATTTTTCAATCTTGTCCCTCTTCAAATGAAATATGTCCACTATATTAGAATCAGTGTAATTATGACTTTCCCCCGAACCAATTAAAATAGCAACAAATCGATTGGTAATCTTACCTTCCACCTCAATCATGTGAAATTGATGTTCTTCCTGTCGATTCTCTAGGGATGCATATATCCTTGGAACACTTTTGCCCACATCTTCTATTGTAGTGGTTTCATGAATATTTTGTACAGTCCTCATTCTATCCACTCTATGAGGGAAGTCTATGTACCTGTGATCTCCCTTACAACCCCAGGACTTGATTGGTTGTATTTTTATTTTCCCCGTAGATTCTTCCATCTTAGAATCACTATGATTCGATTGGTATTGCTGATAAGAATTATAATTTTTCATGAAGAAAGGTGACTCGAATTCTTTCTTCCTTTGATCCACTTTATCATTCTTCTTATCCCTCCAAAACTTCAACACCACTTGTCTTTCTTTTTTCTTCTCATATAGGTACTTGGCCTTCCTAATGGCCTCCTCCAAATCCTTAGGTTCATCAAATTGAATCACATCTCTATAAAATGATGGAAGTTCACTCAAGAATCTCTAAATTTTAACTTTCTCATCCTTGATAAATCTCACATACCTCAGCAAGTCTAAGAATTTATTCTCATAGTCTTCCATAGTCATGTTTTGCATCTTGAGTTTGAAAGAATATTGCATCTTCTCGTTATAATAATTCTTTGAAAGGTATTATTGTTGGAAATGCATTTTAAACTACTTTCAAGAGACCTTTTCATTAATGTGGTTGGTTTTCTTCAGTTGGTACCACCACATAGAACATTCCCCTTGAATATGGTAGATGACAATACTTGCTTCAAGGTTTGATGAGTAATTATGCAGTTGGAAATACTTTATAATTACAAGCAAATAGGTCTCAATCGATTTTCCCTTCTTGTTATCTCCATCAAAATCCAGTGGATTGAGCTTGTTGAGATCTCCTTGCAAACTATATGATTCATGCCTTCTCCTTTGATGCTTGATAGGAGACATTTATGGACTGTTGTGTGATTCTTCAAATGAATATAGTTTATGGACTGAAAGAGTGGGTGAATGATGATGTTTGTGAGTCATACTAGAAGTTCTTGAGTGCCTAGATATCCTATAGTTATTAATTCTTGCACATGGTCTACATTCTTGCTCATTTATTTGATCCAGATGGATATTGGTGGCCACCCACCTATTCCAACCGACTCCTCTTGACAGTTTTTAGTTCAGCACGTTCTTCTGTAATACTTTGTAATTGTGGGTTCTACACTTTCGAGGTTATTTGAATCCCTACACAACTTCAAAATGGATATTGGTGGCTAACCATTTAATCCAACTAGATTATTTTGGAATTTTTCACGTTAGCACATCTTTATGTACTTCCAAGGCCGTTTTGGGTCCCTAAACAATATTTTTTTGGATTTCCACTGTCAAACTGTAAACAAAGTCATATTTTGACAGCATAATCTGTAGTTCTTGAAAATACCTTTCCAATGGGTTATCACGTGCCTAAAATAGAGATAGTATGCAAACATTATGACCTAGGGAAGTTGAGGTACCAACTTACCCATCATGGCCCACATAACTTTTGTTGTTTCTTCTCATAGGGCGAGGATTTTGGATGTCTAGTGTTTTGGCATTCATGAGTAATGTTAAAAAGAATTCGGGAGCCTCATTGTAATAATTTTGCTTAGATGGATGTGCGTAGAAAACACATCTCTTCTCAGAGATAGCTACCACCATTCGAGCAACTTGTTTTTAGTTCTGCAGTTTTACAGTTTCAGCCTATTTTATTTATTCAATAGAACTTATTGTTCATTGGATATATTTTTTTTCTCGTTATATCTCTATGTTATTGTATTCATTCTATTATTCCTTCTGTTCCACTCATAAATCCGGATCAGTGGTTTTCTTTTCATTTATTTTTCTTCACGCACGTCCCCAACAAGTCCTGTGTACAAGAATTTGGGACTTGAACCAATCGAGCCTTTGTAAGATCGGCCACAATGAGCCCGAAAACAATCCATGGGGGACAAGAAGAAAGATGATAGATCATGATATCCTTTTAAAATATTGCTTGAGGAATCCCTTGCGCGACAAAGGAATGAAATGATGGATAACTATGCACATATCCTTTAGTGGTTTCCCATAGGAGACACATATTCATCAAGTGACCATGCAACCCCCTTCAAGGTACTATTTGAAGGAATGATAGATGCAAATGTTGTAGATAAATGATTGAATCTTCTTGAAGGGTATTTTTCAGTCCACAATTTTTTCGAGAGGGAAAATATTACTTTTGCACTCCTCAAGGTCATCCCCCATGTTAAGGACTAGTGGGATAGTTACTCTAAGCAAAGGGACATAGAGGAATCTGCAATATTTGTGGTCGCCCCCACATGGGATTTCTTCATGGATTCCATTAAAGAATATTACTACCCTGTTGGAAGCTACGAGGACCAATACATAATATGGACCACGCTGTGTCAGGAAAGGGACTAGATAGTACCAGATTTCACCAATATTTTCCATACCCTACACACCAAATTGGGTATCAAATACTCTGAACAACATATGGTGCTCAAATATCATGTTTTTCTACATAGATACATTCAAACAGAAATGGATTTTCTCAACATTGCATCATTAGTTGCGGCTTATAGATATGTTTTCAAGATCAAGAAAAAATTTAAGCAGAAGAGGAGAGAGTTTGTATCTGCAAACTCCTCACAGTTGAAGCAGGGAAAAGGCAGCCCCAACCCACAAAAAAATGGACAGATAAAATATGGTTTCTCTCAAGACAACCAGTCCAAGACACAACCAAACAAGGGTAATGATAATTCAAAGAAGGACACAGGAAAATGGTGCGAATACCATAAAATTCCTTGGCACAACATCGAAGAATGTTGCTCTAAGCAGTCACTGGTGTCCAAGATGAAGTCTTCCAAGTCAGAGGAAGATTCTGACTTCGAATCAAATCTAGAAAGTGGGAAGTGGATCATTGATGTCGAACACGATTCCACTGTCTCTACGACCAAATTCTAACCAAGCAAACTAGAAGAACCAAAGGAAGGGGAACGCCTCTTTCACTCACATATGTGGGTAAAGGGGACTCCACTACATTTCATTATCGATAGCGGAAGTAATAAGAACCTAATTTCAGTAGAGGTCATCAAGTGTCTAGACCCACTGATAACACCTCACCTGCATCCCTACACCATCGGATGGCTTCACCAAGGATGAGATCTTTGCATCATCCAATAATGTCATCTTCCCTACAACATCAAGCGCTTCAAAGATGAGGTATTGTGTGATATTGTTCCCCTTTATGTTTGTGATGTTCTTTTAGGCCAACCATATTTGTGGAAGCGACATGTTGTGTATGAGTCTAGACCCCGCAATGTTATTATTACTTTGTGTAGACAATTGTACATGATACCAAAGGTAGTGACGCCTACTGCTATTTATTTAATCTCTACTAAGTAATGCAGTAAGATCATTTCACAGACCGAGAATTTTGTCTTCTTTGTGATCTGTTCTCATAGTAAGAAAAAGGTTTCCGCCACATCTGTGACCTCTACACAGAGCCTCTCTTTGCATCAGAAGCAATTATATGGGATCGTGGAAGAGTACAGAGTCATGTTTTCCTCACCCACCGGGGTACCTTTGCATTTCCAAGTCAAGCATCTAATTGATCTAACCCTCAGTGCACAGTTGCCGAATGGACTAGTCTATCGTCGTTCACTGATGGAAAATGATGAAATCAAGTGCTAGATCCAAGATTTGCTTCAAAATGGTCACATCCTACCAATCTCCTCCCCTTTCGGAAGCTCAATTGTGTTGGTGCTGAAGAAAGATGGGACCTGGTGGCTCTGCATTGATTACAGAGCATTAAAAAAAATCACAGTCAGGAATCGGTACCCAATTCCATGAATTGATGACCTTCTTGAACAAATCAAGGGGGAAATGTTCTTTAGCAAGATTGAGCTAAATTATGGCTACCACTAGGTTCCCATCAAACCAACTGATGTATGGAAGACAACTTTCAAATCTAAAGAAGGTCTCTTTGAATGGTTGGTCATGCCCTTTGGCTTAACAAATGCACCATCAAATTTCATGCGATTGATGGATGATGTATTGATATCCTTCACCAACTCTTTTGTGGTGGTATATTTGGATGACATCCTCATATTCAATAGAACTTGGGAGGAGCACATGCATCATATTCAGCAAGTTTTGTGCACTCTACAACAACACAAGCTATGTGCCAACTTGGAAAAATGCTCCTTTGTCATGAACTGGGTCCAATACTTGGGCTAAATTGTTTATGAGCATGGGGTACATGTGGATCCAGCTAATATCCAAGTCATTCGTGACTACCCAGCCTCGACCACACTAACCGAGCTTCAGAGCTTCTTTGGAATTTCCAACTTCTACCAAAGGTTCGTGTTGGGATTCTCCCATATTGCATGGGCCCTTAGCCAAGTAAATAAGGGTGGTGGAAAGGAAAATTTTGCATGGGGGCAGGCACAACAACAATCATTTGATGATCTGAAGCATCGCTTGTGCTCAGCTCCAGTACTCTCCTTACCTGATCGACAACAACTGTTCGTTATTGAGACTGATTCCTCCAACTATGGTGTAGGCATAGTTCTCACTCAACATGGTCATCCAGTAGCATACCATAGTGAGGCACTCTCAGATACTGTCTAGAAATACCCCACTTATGACAAAGAAATGTATTACATTGTGCAAGGCTATCGTCAATGGAAACATTACATTCTGGGAAAGGAGACAAACATCCACACTGATCACAAGACTTTGTAGTTCATACAGACATAGGGGAAGATGAAAAACGACTTCCATCAAAAGTGGTCCACATACCTACAACAATTCCATCTCAACATCAAGTATAAAACATGGAGCACAAATCGTGTCTCCAACTACCTCAGTCACCCTCTCGTTTCTTCACTCACCATAGTGCTCCATTCCTTTGGGAATGAGGCATCTGAGTGGTCCCAACTTTATTAGCATGACCCTGACTTCTCCACCACCTATCAGATCTTGGGTACAGGAGTGAATGTCACCAATTTTCACAGTCAGGATGGACTGTTATTCCATATGGTCCACCTTGTTGTTCCCACAAGAGAGCGTGCAATTCTTATTTGGGAGGCTCACTACATTTTGGCGTGGATAAAACTATGGTCGTTCTACATAAATATTTTTGTTGGCTAAAACTTTGACAAGACGTCATCAAGTATATCAGATCTTTCATTTCCCGTGCCATTTCCAAGCCATCCATCAATAAAAAAGGCTTATAAACCCCTCTTCCTACTCCCGAGAGGCCTTGGGAATCCATATCGGTGGATTACATGTCTGGCCTTCCATCCACCAAACACGGAAATGATTGTGTATTTGTGGTGGTTGATTGGTTTTTGAACATGGCCATTATCACAGCCTACAAGAAGAGCATCACAATGGAATATAATGCTAATCTCTTCTTTGAATGGGTGTGGATCCATTTTGGGATACCACAGACCATAACCTCAATTCAGGACAACATGTTCCTAACCACATTTTAGTCGAGTCTATGGTCATTATTGGACACCAAGCTCACCAAATCCACTTCTTTCTACCCCCAAACCGATGGCCAGACCGAGGTCTTAAGTCGGATGATTGTACACATCCTGCGCATATACAAATCTAAGCATCCACGTACATGGGATGAGATTTTTCTCTATGTTCAACACAACTACAATAGGGCTCTTTGTATCTCCACCAGCCATAGTCCATTTCAGGTGGGGTTGGGATTCCAACCCTTGGGCCCCATTGATGTTGCACTACCTCTTGCAACCACATAGGCATAATCTTACCATGTTCAGTTTGAGGTCGACAAAGCCACCATATTCATTGAGCATATTCAACACATCTGCCAATAGGTCCATGAGATTTTTCATAAATCCAATGTTAGGTACAAGAAACACCATGATCAACACCACATACCACACCAATTTCAGGTGGGAGACAAGGTCTGGTTATATTTGTAAAAAGAGCAAATTATAGGGCCCCATTGGAATCTCTGCCCACTTCGCTATGGGCCTTATACTATCACCAAGGATGTGGGTAGCAATGTTTTTAGGTCAACACTCCACCCTTCCTTGGCTTGCACCCAGTGTTCAATGTGTACCTCCTTCGGCCATATTTTCCACCATTATTGGACACCTCATAAATCGCAGAATAGTTTAAACCAACAAAGCTCAACCCTGACTTCATGGAACATGCATCCACTAATCAGATAGTGGACACACAAGTCAAGAGAACTTGCCTGCAGAGGATCCAACTTTATCAGGTTGTCAAGGCAGGGAAACTCCTACAACAAGGCAAGTGGATCACCCGAGGCCAAATTTAGTGGAAGTTTCCTCACCTGATGGAGACACTCAACAAAATGGAGACCATTTCTTCCTAAGGGGGGAGGAATGATCTGGATGGATATTGGTGGACACCCACCTATTCCAACTGGCTCCTCTTGAAAAATTTTAGTTTAGCACATTCTACTATAATTATTTGTAATTGTGAGTTCTACACTTCTGAGGCTATTCAAATCCCTACACATCTTCCAAGTGGATATTGGTGGCCTCCCACCTAATCCAATTGGATTATTTTGGAATTTTTTATGTCAACACATCTTTTTGTACTTCCAAGGCTATTTTGGGGCCCTAAATAGTGTTTGTTTGGCTTTCCATAGTCAAACTATAGATGAAGTCATAGTTTGACGGAATAATGTGTATTTCTCTAAAATACCTTTCCAATGGGCTATCACGCACCTAAAACGGAGGTAGTATGCAAAAGTTACGACCTCGATAAGTTGAGGTACCAACTTACCCATCGGGGTGCACATAACTTTTGGTGTTTCATATCCTAGGCTTAGGTTTTTGGATGTATAGGATTTTGGAATTCATGAGTAATGTTAAAGAGGCCTCTGGAGCCTCATTGTAATCATTCTACTCAGATAGATGCACATAGCAGCCACATCTATTCTCAGAGATAGCTACCACCATTCGAGCAAGTTGTTTTCGGTTCTCTAGTTTTACAGTTTCAGCCTATTTTATTTATTCAATATAAATTATTGTGCACTGGATATCTTTTTGTTCTCTCTATATCTCTATTTTATTGTATTCACTCTATTATTCCTTTCATTCTGCTCATAAATCTGGATCAATCTTAGACCAAATTAAGCCCTAATTTGCGTTTGAAATTGGTTCAAACTCAATAGAAGTTGGGTGTTTATATGATTATTTTCCTCTTGATCTTTTAGTATTCTCTCATTATCATCCCTATAGCTCTGTATTTACATCCTCTGACTCTTCATGGTCTCCACCTACTCTAATGACTCCACCCTGTTTATATGGCCATTAAATTATTTTTCTTCATTTCCTTGGTTGATATTCAAACCCATCACTTCATATTCATGGATGTGGGTTCCTTTTGGATCCTCGATATTCTTGGTCCTCATACTAAGTTGGATTTGTTCTGAAAGTAACACTAACTTTGGAAGCAATGTGCATGCAAATACTATGTTATAAATTATGGACATGGGAAAATTTTCGTTAATTGAATATAATAATCTCTAAATCATATTCTAATTATTGTAGTCATGTATCATTCTGAGTTATGAGTCAAAATTTAGGTCTCTCTTAAATCATCCATTTCCCCCATTTTTTTCACTTCTCTCACTGGTGTAATTAATCTTAGAGGACAACTTCTACCACCTATAGAAGAAAATATGTTAGAAGCAAAAAACAATTGTATCGGGAATTGATAATATGAGCGATAGTGAGTACACGAAAACTCTTGGATTATTTTTCACATACTCCAATTGAATTCTACAAAAATATGGAATCGTCGACTTTGTCATTTTTTCACTTTTTCTAGTCTTGGAATTTTTATCCATATTATCTATCTCCCAAATGGAGAAAAACTAGAAAATCTTTTCTATGAAAAAGTTGTCTATATTATTGAGTAGATTGAATGTCAAGTCATATAATTTGTACAGATTTGTGATATGGGGTCCCTTTCCTCCTTGGAAGATCTAAAAAAATCCCAAAACGTATCTTGGAATATTGGATATTGGCCTTTTTCCGCATCCCCATTCTGAACCCCTTAGAATTTGGTCAAATTCTCCACTGGGTATTCTTGTGTCTACTTCCCCAACTTAGTGGAAATTTTTCATCAGTCATCAGGACTCTAGCAAGGAGTACCATCATGATCTTAACAAATTAGTAATTTACCATTTCTAGATATTTGGATCAAAATTGGTTAGTGGCCCTCATTGACACTTCTATATTCCTCTTCACTATTGAAATACTCATGTAATTCATTTGAAACAGATGTTCTATGCTCATCTTATGGCCAAAACAAGATTTTTGCTCCAAACTTGTTTTTTTTTAATTAATCTTATCTTTGTCGACACGGTTCTCCTATTGATTTCTGAAGAACATTGATGAACCGATCCATATTTTGAACCCTCAAACATATTCTCCTCTGAACTAGCTTTCTAATATTGTACTTGTTGGAGGGTTCAATCGACTAGTTCAATGGGCCATGTAGTTAACTAATCTAGGAAGTCAGCCACTGTAATATGTGAGTCAAATAAGTACTTGAATCATTTGAACATTGGGTTGGGTTGACGAAAGATATACGTTGATTGACTATAAAGACAAGTTGACTAGTGAATATTTTCCATGTCCTAACAAGCTGCCAAATAGGTATGTATTTGACCTCAAGTTGGCTCTACGTTTCAACTATCAAACAATGGTTTGTTGTTGTTTTATAACAACAAATTTTTCAAGAACTTCTTTGTTTCTTTGTTACGGTTACATAGGCATTTTAGGTGCTCTAGCATGTAGATTTTGTCACAAATATATTAGCACATGCATACCATAAATTATGTAACACACCTAGAGATATTTACAAAAAAAATAATGTTGTTCTAAACAATAGCATACATGAAAATGAACACATGTATTTTTGGTCAACATGAAACTGGATAAAACCCCCCTAGGGATAACCAGTTTGGAATATGAGTGTATAAATTTGGAGAATAGAAGGTGGAATACAACAATTACAATAAAAAAAATGAACTTGATACAATAGCATATTGACTCAAGCTGCAACACAAGTCCAATATGCAGAGATGCACCCTCCTCACAAGTTGCCCAATCCACTAAAATGAAGTTTCCTATCTGTTGGAAGCTCTAATGGAGAAACCCTTGAACCAAACCTTGAATATGTGTTGTAGCTCTCCACTGAAATTGTCCTCAAAGAAATCTGACGAATGCAGGTCCTCCCTTCTATCTATGCGCCCTCCTCCTCAAGTGTTCCCTCCTCCTAGAAATAACACTCTCCACAAATAAATGAGGGTCTAAGCCTCTTGTCTACCTCCATGAATGGGGGTTCCCAATATTTCCTAACTCAATTCCCCCATCCTCTCCTCAATTTTTCCTCTCAAACTCTTCAAGTGAAAATAAGAGTGAATTAGCCTCCCTTTTCTCTATGCGTCCCTCTTAAGGAAACATGAGAAAACCTAAAGTATGTGTGGATGAGATCATCTCATATCATATTTAATCAATGGTTGAGATCTCTCCAAAAGAATCTCAACTCAAAACCCATTGTACTTAATTTTCCATAGTTTCACTTTATGTCCCTCAATTCACCCACAAAGTGAATTAATAGGCATTTTAGGCTAAAATGACCAAATTTCACCTTTGACTTAAATATCCTAATTCAAAGTGAAATTAGACATAAAGTACATGGTACATGGTACAAAGTATTTCCCACTTGTGTTTAGAGGCTCACAAACACAAGGGGACCACTTTCCAAGGTACCCAAATCTCAACACTCCCTCTTACCAAGAAAAGTGCCCTTCACCACCAATATCATGATCCCTATAGTGGACATGGTTGTCTACTAGAAAATACTCATTGAGTATGGTTGTACAATGATCAATGAAAGTAGTCTCTAACACATACATGCTCAATCTGCATGATCTATAGATGGGAGTACATCTCCACCTATCCAAGATCACTTAGATCTTGGTATCAAACCAAATATCTCAAACTTGGTCTCCCACCAATTATTTCTACCTCTTGTCATCTCGCAAATAGTCACTACTCTTGGCATCTCACCAAGAGTAACCCTCTTGAAATATCGCCAAGAGTATCCCCCTTTTGGTATCTCACCAAGAGTACCTAGATCTCAGCATATCACCAAGATTCTCAACTTGGCCTCTTACCAAGTAACTTCCACCTGAAGTGGAACCAAAATATGATATTTCCGTATACATAGCCAAGTGAGGCTCAAGCCTCTGTGGTGCCCTGCCACTCCTCCTCATTAATGTCTGATGCTCAGAATCCCCTCCACCAACCCTCTATCTCGGTAACTCTGAAACTGAAGTTGTCTCGGGTGGACTAGTCACCCATGATGATGGTGTCCATGAAAACTGAGTTTGAGCTCCCTCTAAATCACTACTATGAGTCAATAGGTCCTCCTCAACTTTGTCTCCCCACCTGATGTTGGATGGTGTAACAACTGAAAAAGAAGTAGTGAATGCACACTCTCTCGCTAACTATGCATCGAACTCAAACTCCTCTAATGTCATTGTTGAATCATCCTCATGATTTCTTGGGACATTGTCCTGCATATTGACTCATCTCTCTAAAAGAAAATCATCTCACTGTACTCATGTATCTTTTATTCCCACCACTTCTCTCTCCTTGTGGAAGGGCCCCAAACCTGGGACCCTGTCGACCTCCCTTGTCAGTCTTCTTATTTACCTTTGTCCAAAGAGAGAGATCCTCATCACCCTACAATGTATGTTGTTGTCCATAAGTATTTGATGTAAGTCTAGTTTCCTCCTAAACGAAATCATCCCACATCCTCTCCCAAGTGGGGATGATCTCTCTAGCAAAAATGCCATGAACAAATGGACCCCATGGTTTGGTGAAGTTGTTTAAGGTTGTCCTCACCATAGAGTCTGGGTCCACTACCTCTCCAACAGCTCCAAGCTCATCTCTAATCTAGGTGTATCGGCCAACGTAAGAAGTAATCGACTCATCCTTGAGCATGGGAATTCCCCCGAGTCAATCAAACAGAACCATTTTATGTTTTTGGTTAGAGCTATGGTAAATCTTGCATAGAGATGCCCACATCTCAAACACATAGTCTTTCCCAGTCAAGTGGGGAATGATGTGATCCTTCACTACATCACGCATCATCCTCTTTTCCTTGTTGTTCCTCTTCCTGAACTCTGCTAACAAGATGGGAGTTGCAGTAGCAGGAGAAACAACAACATGTGCCTCAACTATATCCCATAGTTCGAGGTCCTCTAAGAAAACGACAATACTGGCCTTCCAAGGAGACCAGTTGCTAGCTCCAGCTAACCTATCCTCCACATGCATTTGAGATGTTGACATTACTACCCAATAGACTCAAACTGATGTTCAAACTGCAAAGGAATGTTGCATAACTCCTGTCAACACAGGTGTGAAAAGACGCAAATGAACAACGACCTCACTACTAGAAATATCATGAAATATCAGCCTCATTCCTAGCAAGTAGGTGTGAAAAGGGGATGACACAACGTCCACAAACTATCCTACAACTCTCCACAAAAATTCTGCCAATATGCTTCCAATAAACTCTGTCAATGGCTGTCCACAAAATCTTCCCAAAAGATGTCTAAAACAGTCCACAAAATGTTGTCCAAAACTCAGCAAAAATCAGCCACCAAGCTCTGATACCATGAAGATTTTCCAGGTCCTAACAAGCTGCCAACTAGGTCTATCTTTGACCTCAAGTTGGCTCTAATTTTCAACTGTCAAACAATGGTTTGCTATTGTTTTATAACAGCAAATTGTTCAGGAACTTCTCTATTGTTTTGTTACGGTTACATAGGCCTTTTAGGTTCTCTAGCATGTAGTTTTTGTCACAAAGATGTCATCACATGCATACCATAAATTATGTAACACACCTAGAGATATTTACATCTAAAATAATGTTTTTCTAAACACTAGCATACATGAAAATGAAAACAGGTATTTTTGGTCAACATGACCCTGGATAACCCCCCCCGGGAAACCAATTTGGAATATGAGTGTATAAATGTGGAGAATAGAAGGTGGAATACAACAAGTACAATAAACAAATAAACATGATACAATAGCAGCTTGACTCAAGCTGCAACAAAAATCCAAGAGGCATAGATGCACCCTCCTCACAAGTTTCCCAATCCACTTAAATGAAGTGTCCTATATGTTGGAAGCTCTGATGGAGAAACCCTTGCACCAAAATATGAATCTGTGTTGTAGATATCCACTGAAACTGTCCTCAAAGAAATTTGACCACTGCAAGTCCTCCCTGCTAGTTGTGCACCCTCCTCCTAGAAAGAACACTCTCCACAAATAAATGAAGGTGTAAGCCTCTTGGATACCTCCATGAATGGGGGAACCCAAGCTTTCCTCACTCAATTCCACCATCCTCTCCTCAATTCTCCCTCTCAAACTCTTCAAGTGAACATAAGAGTGAATTAGCCTCCCTTTTCCCTATGCTCCCCTCTTAAGGAAACATGAGAAAACCTAAATTATGTGTGAATGAGATCATATCGTCTCATCTCTAATCAATGGTTGAGATATCTCCAAAAGAATCTCATCTCAAAACCCACTTTACTTAAGTTTCCATAGTTTCACTTTATGTCCCTCATTTCACCCACAAAGTGAATTAATAGTCATTTTAGGCTAAAATGACCAAATTTCACTTTTGACTTAAATATCCTAAGTCAAAGTGAAATTAGACATAAAGTACATGGTACATGGTACAAATCATTTCCCACTTGTGTTTATAGGCTCACAGAAACAAGGGGACCACTTTCCAAGGTACCCAAATCTCAACAACTAGGAAGTCAAGCCAGTCAATTATATGGTCCGCTCGACCCAAGAAACACATCAATAGACTGCAAAAACAAGTCAACTAGGCATTCAAGTTGGTTGACCATTGCGTTGAGTTGATCGAAGAAACATGTCAGTTGACTACAAAAATAACTAAGTTAGGCAGTCGATTTGGTTGACCGTTGGGTCAAGTCGATCAAAGAAACATGCCAATCGATTGTAAAGACAAGTCGACTAAGCTGTTGAGGTAGTCAATCAATGCAATATATCATTTGGCCTACCTTAATCACTTTCTCTATATTTTTTCTCTAGAAATTGGGATCATTTGGCTCAAATTCACCCAATTTCATCCAAGAGAATTTCTGAAACAACATATAGTCATACTCAAAATTCTATCTTCGTGATCTGTTACTTATGGTTCCTGGACCATGTAGGTCTAGTATGTAAATATTCACTCTGATACCAATTTGTAATATACCCAACTCCATGCTCCATGTTGAGCCACATTACTACCATTCCAACTTTGTAACATGCTAAGATTTTTAAAATTTTATTTAACCTGACTCACATTACCATAATCATCAATTATGATACCAATATATTCTCTATTTGGTTATATAAATAAATATGTGTGCAAAATGACAATCAATCTCATGCATAATCATATAAACATACATAATCAAAACAACATTATGTTAATGAGCATTTCCAACATTTTAATCAGTAAAATACACACAAACAACTCAAATGGTAACACAAAAACAATAACACTTATCTTATGAAGAAATGTCATTGAATTGTTGCATACGAATGATCTTCCTCCTAACCATAGGATCTATTGTTCTGGTTCTCTCTGCAACATGCAACCCCCTAGTTGGGGCTACGAGTCCACAAAGAATAAAAGACTCCTATGGCTAGTGAAACTCCTTCACATATCCCAATACCCAACAAATGACAACATATAGACTCCTACATATTTTTCCACCATCCAAATCTCTTCCCTAGTCTAGACCACCCCAGGGATGGAATCCCCTTCTCTTCCCTGCAATCCCTCATGAAATTCTCACCCCCTCTATGGCTCTTGTTATGGAGAAAATATCATAGATGGATAATAAGATCTCCCTTGGATCTACCTACCAATCCTAGACAGACAGAGGGTTATACTTCTGTGGATTTTCTTTAGACTCAAGCAATTGGATTCATAATCAAACTAAGAAGTGGTGGAATAGCATACCTTTTAAAGAAGGTTGTCCTTCATATATATTGGTTGTTGCAGTCCTAAAGTTCCAGCTCCAGCTTATACAACCTAATCCCTGCACACAAAATACAAACAATGTCTTCTTACTTATCTTCTTAGTGTTAGAATCCTAGATATATCTTGGATTTAACTTGATCTATAATAAAACAAATAATATCTAAACATTTATGCATGGAATACAAACATTCGTAGGGTAAAACCAATGATCTATTAATTTGAATAATGGAAATGCATCAATACAATTACCTCTTAGTATGGATGCATTCTCGTTTTCCCCTTGTTTCTTTCTCCTCCTCATCTCTTCAACCAAGCTAGAAAACCTAGACTACAACTGATCTATATGAAGAAGAAACTATGAATTTTGGCATCATAGATCTGTAAATAATTCATCCCCCTCATGTTCAATATTTTCCTTCTTTGTATAGATCCTTGGAAGAGGCTTGGAAGAGCTTCTACATCTTCTAGAGACCAATGGAGACTCAAATGATTTGAGTTTCAAGGCTCATGCCATGAAGAAAAAACTCATGTCTCGCTTTCCTCTTCAAAACTCTGTGAATCTAAAAGGCTATGGAGGGTGTCGTTGGTTTCACTATAGCTAACATGTGACATGTCACTCTTTGTCCATGTATTAAAAACGACACCCAACAAAAATAATATAAATCTTAATATAGAATTGTGCCTTGACTCTCATCTTCTATTGTGTTCCTCTCTAACCCTATAGGGTGTAAATTAAGGCTATAACAGATACCCGCTAATGTGTGAGGTCGGGAAATGAATGTATGGCCGAAATACATTAAAATAAATTAGTATCCACATGATCTAATGTTAGGAAAGAGCAAAGAGGTATGGTGGTGAAAGAGTACCTGTAATCAAACACCAAGGATAAAATCATATATAGACCATCCCCGAGGTAGACATAGGTATACTCTAAAGAGTATCAAAGAATCTCCATCAAGCAATACACTGCATATCCATGACATGAAATGCAAGACCATGGCCACAAAAGAATACCCGATGGATTCATGTCATCAATAATATCATAGCCATGAGAAAATACAATTTGGATCTATGTCACAACATATACATCAGGAAGACAACGGGAACTGAGGAGATTTCCCTTGAAGTCTTCAAAGTAATCATATACAGGTGATATACTCCATCACAACTTGAGAGGGGATGTATAAAGGAATTATGTGGCCCTAATCCTAAGGTATTCATCCCAAATCCTGATGGTACAAATTTAAAACATGCGAATAGATGATCTATTTTCTAGCATGGTAGAAACCATTTTATTATTGTTCATTGGTGTATACCATTAACAGACGAAAGGGGATCCACCGATGAAAAAGATGGACTCCAAGGTACCTAGTACAATATAGCGAGTGTGAATAGAGTATCTCATGTCAAAACTTGTAGAATCAATTGATCAGAAGTCAATGATGAAAACCCATTGTTGATCATGAGGAGGTATGCCACTAAGGAATGCAATGATCAGGGGATCAAATTTTGCTCAAAAATTCAAAGTGCTCGGAATCACTTCAAACTGGACGAGAGCGTAGGCCTCATTGTTGCGAACCCAATGCAACTTGTTTCGTCTCAAACGGACATCGGGAGCGAGAGATATAGCGATCTGTTCGTCAAGACAAACAGGCAAAAATTTTGATGCCGACTGTACAGTCCGTATAGTTCATACAGTCCGTACGGTCTGACGTGGCAGGGCCGTACAGACCATACGATGATGTGTCAGGTGATGATGTGGCAAGAAATTGTTGGTTGGCAGATGTCGAATCAAGAAGTGACACATGTCCTTTGGTGGATAATGGTGTGAGGACACGTGGCTCAATCTGTGGGTGCCATGTGTCACTCATTGTTTGGTTTATGGTTGTATGTAAAATTATGGGAGTCCGCGGGGTTCGACCCTCGGACCTCCCCCACTATGTAAAGTCTTCACAAAACTTCGATGACCAATGTACCACCGTATGATTCTTGTTATATGTATGTAATTTAATACATTTCAATTAGCATATGTTGTAATTGGCGGGAGGTCAGGCCGGGGCTTAGCCCCGGCCCATGGTTGTTTGCATTGTATATGCCCATGCTATATACATTGTGGCCCGACAGTTGTATGCACGCGGTTGTAAATTTTGGCGCATAACCTTTGGTCGTATGCCTTTAACCATATGACCATGTGTGGAGCGCGGGGGTCAGTTTCAAACGGTTGTAACCTTTTTTAACCACTTTTTGTCAAACGCGAGGTCACATGACTTGCCATATGCCCAAGTGCCTAGGCGGTTAGGGGCTGACGCACCCTTAAGCGTCCTACAGTTTGCACCATTGGCGCGGTTGCACCCAGTGCTGGGTTTCATGCTTTGAAATGCGTGTGAGCCAAGTTCAAACATGAGGGGTGCAATTTGTAGATGCAGAGACAACAAGCTTGAAGGGGGAACTTCCAAGAGGCCTAACTTCTTCGTTTTTCGACCAATTGAGGTGCCGAAAGAGCCCAGACAGGGGTTTTTGGACTCTCTAAAGCCATTGGAGCAGTCAGTTTGTCAGTTTGAGCATTGTAAGACATGTTTTTGAGAACTTTGAACAATTAATAATAATGATCCATTAGAAGCTGGACCAGGAGATGTAGCCCAAGAGAGGGGTGAACTCCTTTATCAATTTGTTTTGTTTATGTGCTTATGTTCATTGATTATGCTGTTGTCTATGAGTATTTTACATAAGTAATCCTTTAATATATGTGTTGCAAACTGATCCTTTTTCTTTAAACACATAACATTCACTTGCAATAATTTTCAAGTATTTCAAGTCTTCTTCATTTTTAGATTAAGTTGGTATCAGAGCACTGGTTTTTGAAGACTTGATTGTTTGCAATTTTTGTTTTTGATGCTCACAATGTTGAAACTCACAAGAGGAGAAGGTCAACTTGTGGAGCCAAGTTCTCATCCGACGAGGAGGAAGCATATTCATTCACTGCAAATTTCAGAGAGACATTCACCAAGCATGGCTCATGCAGAAAGTCATGAACGTGTTCCTGCCGAAAATGAAGATCTCAGAGAGGCTGTTATGGAGCTGAGAGAGATGATGAAGATCTTGATGGAAAGGAACATATTGTCACAGGGTGAAGGCTCCAACCCTTCAATGCATAAGGGAGGCGGTGGTGAAAAAACTCCAGGCGGAA
>JZKD02S2065778.1:338325-370057 GCA_000966675.3 Picea glauca
ACTGAAAATAGTCTTTTGGAGGTCCAAAAGCTTCCCAATGGGGAGGTGTGATCAGGGGATCAAATTTTGCTCAAAAATTCAAAGTGCTCGGAATTGCTTCAAACCAGACGAGAGCGTAGGCCTCATCATTGCGAACCCAACGCAACTCATTTCGTCTCAAACGGACGTCGGGAGCGAGAGATATAACGATCTGTTCGTCAAGACAAACATGCAAAAATTTTGATGCTGACTGTACAGTCCTTATAGTCCGTACAGTCTGTACGGTCTGACATGGCAGGGCCGTACAGACCGTACGATGATGTGTCAAGTGATGATGTGGCAAGAAATTGTTGGTTGGCAGCTGTCGAATCAGGAAGTGACACATGTTCTTTGGTGGAAAATGGTGTGAGGACACGTGGCCCAATCCGTGGGCGCCACGTGCCACTCATTGTTTGGTTTATGGTTGTATGTAAAATTATGGGAGTCTGCGGGGTTCGACCCCCGGACCTCCCCCACTATGTAAAGTCTTCACAAACCTCCGTTGACCAATGTACCACTGTATTATTCTTGTTATATGTATGTAATTTAATACATTCAATTAGCATATGTTGTAATTGGCGGGAGGTCGGGTCGGGGCTTAGCCCCGGTCCATGGTTGTTTGCATTGTATATGCCCGTGCTATATACATTGTGGCCTGACAGTTGTATGCGCGCAGTTGTAAATTTTGGCGCATAACCTTTGGTCGTATGCCTTTAACCATATGACCATTTGTGGAGCGCGGGGGTTAGTTTCAAACGGTTGTAACCTTTTTTAACCACTTTTTGTCAAGCGCGAGGTCACGTGACTTGCCATATGCCCAGGTGCCTAGGCGGTTAGGGGCTGGTGCACCCTTAACCGTCCTACAGTTTGCACCGTTGGCATGGTTGTGCCAGGTGCTGGGTTTTCATGCTTTAAAATGCGTGTGAGTCAGGTTCAAACATGAGGGGTGCAATTTGTAGATGCAGAGACAACAAGCTTGAAGAGGGAACTTCCAGGAGGCCTAACTTCTTCGTTTTTCGACCGATTGAGGTGCCGAAAGAGCCCAGACAGGGGTTTTTGGACGCTTTGAAGCCATTGGAGCAGTCGATTTGTCAGTTTGAGAATTGTAAGACATGTTTTTGAGCACTTTGAGCAATTAATAATAATGATCCCTTGGAAGCTGGACCAGGAGATGTAGCCCAAGAGAGGGGTGAACTCCTTTATCAATTTGTTGTGTTTATGTGCTTATGTTCATTGATTATGCTGCTGTCTATGAGTATTTTACATAAGTAATCCTTTAATATATGTGTTGCAAACTGATCCTTTTTCTTTAAACACATAACATTCACTTGCAATAATTTTCAAGTATTTCAAGTCTTCTTCATTTTTAGATCATGCAAGCTCTAAGTGATAAACACCATCTCAACTTTGGAGGGGATTATATAAAGGAATAATGTGGCTCTAATACCAAGGTCTTCATACCAAACCCTAATGGTACAAACCTACAACATGTGAATAGATGCAATAATGTCGAGCATGGTAGAAACCATTTGATTACTGGTCATTGATGTATATTGTTAATGGACATGAGAGGACCCATTGATGATAAATATGGACCCCAAGGTACCTAGTACAATCTAGTGAGTGTGAATAGAGTATCTCATGTCAAAACTCATAGAATGAATCGATCAGAAGTCAATGATGAAAACCCAGTGTCGATTGTAAGGAGGTATTCCATTGATGAATGCAATATCTAAGGTACTAACTAGTTTCTAGATCCCTCTCTTATATAATGTGATGAATTCTATAGGAAGAAATCCATCAAAGGAGGGCCTTAATGTATCCCCCATCAATCAACATGAACCATACACCGAGAAATGATATGAAGAGAGTGCATCACCAAGTGCAACTGACATGAGGATGGTTAACTCAAAAATTCAACAAAATAGAAGATGGTCAACTCATTCTTAAACTTCCTTTGAACAATAGTGTCTTAGCAACAAGACACGATATTTGGACGAATATATTGCAACAAAATTGGAGGCATTGAAGCACTCTCTGTAATGACTGGAAGAGTAACTAGTCAGAGGAGTATATGTGACTCATATTGTTGGGATGACTCCTAAGAAAGATAAAACCCAACTGAAAGATGATAACTCAAACAACTTCCATGTTCAAGGGCGACTCGACTGACGTTGCCATTTCGGAAATAGATCAATTGTGAAAAACCCTCACTCTTTTCTTTCTTTCTTTCTTTTTTTAGTGTCTCCTTCATGTTTTAACGAGTGCAAAAGAGATATAAAAGTATGATCGATAAAGTATTTTTCGTTCATTTTTAATGAGCTCGAAAATAGAGGTAAAAGTGTACTCGAAATTTTATTTTTTATGTCCTTTTACAAGTCCAAAAAAAGAGATAAAATTTTACTCATTAGTATATTTTCCGTGTCCTTTTACGAGTCTGAAAAAGAGTTAAAAATGTACTCATTAGTTTCTTTTTGTGTCTTTTTACGAGTCCAAAAAAGAGGTAAACGTGTACTCGTCTGGAGAGAACAAGTGTCTTAACATTATGCTCATATGTTCCAAGCACATGGAACCAACCTAATCAAAATGAATGCAAATGGTACTGGTAAGTGAGATCCACTCTTAGTAGTTTTTCTCTCCATGGGTAGGTGGATGAAAAATGACACCAAATAATGCAAGAGGCGGATGGTCAAGGGATACTACAATAGCGGTAAGGAGGATTTTGGAAAACAATAGCATAACCGTGGGGTGAATGAGGAAAGAAACAAATACATAAGCGACCGTAAAACAATGTAAAAATCATGAACCCCCTCAGAAAATAGCCATAATATAGATGAAAATGAGTCTCAACATGAAGTCATGGAGGGACTACAGGAGGGTTCCCATGCCTATAAGAAATCATAGCATGGGCACCAAATGACAAGTTGGGTGCTATCTAGGGAGCCCATGGAGGGTAGGAACTACTGATCAAGTTACGGCGTGAAAAAATGGAGTGGCTAATGTTGTAACCTGACGAGATCGAACCTAAGGAATTGTGGTGGAAAAAGGGATGGTTAATAATGGAAGGTGATATTGCAGGAAAAACCTAGCCCTATATGCCAGTTTAGGAAACATGTACCTCAATTTTGGTGGAAATCATAGTTTTTTGTAAAAAAAAGTCCCTATAATCCTATCAACACAAGTAAAATAGATTTTGGGGTGAAAATGCATAATGAAATCTCAAAAATGATTTTATTTTTATTTTATTTTGGATATAATATATGAAAAACAAAATCACTCATGCCACACACCTATGTACAAGGCACTATGCAATGTGCATCTTGATGAGGAGATTAGTGAGAGATAAAAGGCAACGAGAAAGGTATAGTCCACCTGATTTATGTTCCAATTTTTCTTTATCTATTTCTGATGATGATCCCAGAACTGTCAAGGAAGCAGTGAATTCAGAGGATAGTAAACTCTGGAAGAAGGCCATAGTTGAAGAAATGGATGCATTGGATAAGAATGAGGCATGGGATATAGTTGAGTTTCCAGCTGGAAGAAAATATGTTGGTAGCAGGCGGTTGTTTAAGAAGAAGTTTAATGCGCAAGGTAAAGTGGAGAAATACAAAGCTCGAATAGTAGAAAAAGGTTATTCCCAAGTAGAGGGAATTGACTTTGGTGAGATTTTTTCTCCTGTTGCTAAGTTAACTTCTATTAGATTTCTTTTATCTATTGTTGCTACTTTTGATCTTGAAGTGGAACAGATGGATGTGAAGACAACATTCCTACATGGGGATCTGGAAGAAGAAATCTACATGAAGAAGCCAAAAGGCTTTGTAGTGAAGGGAAAGAAAGAGTTGGTCTATAAGCTAAATAAGTCACTATATGGTCTGAAGCAATCACCTAGGATGTGGTACCAAAAGTTTGACACATACATCCTTGGATTGGGATTTGTAAGAAGCGGGGTTGATCACTGTGTATATTCCAAGCAAGTTGGTAATCACTTCATTTATGTAGTGTTGTATGGTGATGACATTTTGTTGGTAGGAAACACCATGGATGCTATCAAGGAGGTGAAATCGCAGCTATCCTCCAAAATTGACATGAAGTATCTTGGTGCTGCTAACTTTATTCTGGGAATGGAGATTCAAAGAGATCATGCAAACATGAAACTCTGGTTGAATCAGAGAAAATATGTTGAGACGATACTGCAGAGGTTTAATATGCATGGAAGTAAACTGGTCAATGTTCCTATTCCTATAGGTGTAAAGTTATCTGTAGATTAGTTTCCCAAGACACATGAAGAAGAAGAGGACATGTCCCATGTTCCGTATGCCAATGCAGATGGCAGTTTGATGTATGCAATGGTCTGTACTAGACCGGACATTACACATGCAGTGGGATTTTTGAGCAGGTATATGTCAAAATCAGGGAAGGAGCATTGGACAACAGTAAAGAGGGTCTTCATGTATCTTTGTGGCACTACTAGTTATGGATTGTGCTACCAAGGAAGACCAGGATTGGACAAAGTGGTGGACATACATGGCTTTGTTGATGTAGACTAGGCTAGAGATCTGGATTGCAGAAGATCTACAAGTGGGTATGTGTTTAATCAATTTGGAGGAGCAATCAGTTGGATGAGCAAAAGATAGGTTGTAGTGGCACTCTCAACTACAGAAGCTTAATACATGACATCCACTCATGCAAGAAAGGAATCCGTATGGTTACAAAGATTGTGTTCAGGTATTGGGTTGGTACAACAAGCAATGAGATTAGATTGTGACAGTCAGAGTGTAATATTCCTGGAAAAGAACTCAGCTTATCATTCGAAGACAAAGCATATTGATGTTTAGTATCACTTTGTGAGAGACATGGTTGAGGAAAAGAAGGTGTTGTTGGAAAAGGTTGACACTTTGAAGAATTTTGCAGATTCATTAACAAAGTCTGTGAGCACAGAAAATTTCTCCTGGTGTAGAGTAACAATGGGCGTTGTTGCGAAGAGTAGACGAGTAGTGAGCCTGACGATGCAGAAAGAGACGAATACCAAGGAGGTCCTCAAGGTGGACATGGGCACAGACGTGGTTGAAGATATAGTGGAGGAGGAGGTAAACCCCCCACATGTTTTTATTGTGGATATATTGGTCATGTATCAAGGTTTCATACCAAACCACACATGCTTTGTGCATATTTATATTTTCTCGAGCATGTCACCGAAGACTGTCCCAATGTTTTGAAAACATGGGAAGACAAAAAGGCCAATTGCAACATGGTGCATGTGAATCCACACAAGAATAAGAATAAGAATGAAGAGGCTAATATCTAGATAGTAACCCAAGGAGGAATGAAGATAGGAGCAGACTTTGAGCATGGTGAAGGTTCAGGTCAAAATTTGTACAGGAATATAAGGAAGGAAGCTTATCCCTCTTCGAGGTTTGATTTTTCCCAACAAAAATAGTTTATGCATGATGCACAGAGAGAAGTGGAAGAATAAAAATCATGTGAGGATTTTCATCATGTGACTCAGAGGTCACTTAAGGAGGCTAATATCTAAGAAGAAGTACAAGGGAGACACAAAGGTCACTAGAGGAATCTCATATCCACAAAGAGGTACAATGTGTGATGTAGAGGTTGCTAGAAGAAGCTTGCACATGTGAGGAATTGCAACACGCAATGTAAATATATTTGGAGGAAGCTTTCATGCATGAAGAAATATAGTGTGCGATGCAACGATCATTAGAAGAAGTTCATAGATAGAAAAATATGTGACACACTAAGAAGAAAGCACATGAAAAACAACATTGGGACTAATTGTAATGTGCAACGTGCATAGAAGTCTTGCATGACTTGGGTCACAAGGAAGAATCTGTAGACCAAGTTATTTCTTGCATTGTTTTTTGAAATTGTTGAATGACCCAGAGGATGCAACTAAGTGGACACAAATGTTATCTACTTGCATGAGGGAACAAGGAGTGGAGGAAACCATATCTTCTTTGCTACCAGAAAGAGATGTATGTTAGGTCAACAAGAAAAAGTGCATTGTCCATGAATTTAAGATGATAGCAGAACTTGGTGGCTTTGACATGGATGGAGTGATGTTGGATCTAGGATCCAACGTGAATATTTTTACGAAGAAATATTGGGAGGTGATGGATAAATTGAAGTTGGTTTGGTCACCCATCTAGTTGTGGTTGGATAATCAATATAAAATCTACCCAATCGACCGAATGAAGCAAGTGGAAGTGGACATGAAGGAGTGAAAACAAAGGTTGACTTTGAGGTCATATAAATTATGGATGAATATGATCCATACCCTACATTAATTGCCATTGGATGGGCCTAAATTGATAATAATATTGTTTTGAACTTGAAGAAGAGACATATTTCATTTGAGATAGATATCATGCACGTGGACGTGCCACTGGATCCATATGAAGATGATTGATACAATGAACTAGTTGATGAAGATGCACGTAGCTAAGCTATTGAAAACATCTACAAGATCACAGGTTGCAGGGATGACTACATAAACCTCACTGTAGATGGGAAATTAAGTTGGAGAAGTGTCAAGTATTATGACATGGATTTTGAGGATTACATGGAGACGTAGCAAAACAATATCTACGAAGTATCCATGAGGATATGCGTGCATATCTTTGCAGAGGAGTGCGGGGAATAATTTGAAGCATATAATTTCAACGGATCAGAGCCAATAGATACATTTATTGCATGGATACAACACATTCCTGAGCATCATAGGAATCATTCACTTGATACAGTACTCATAGGAATTCCTGCGTGGTTGTGGGATGCACATCTAAACCCTATCGTGGATGGTCAACTATCGAGGCATCCATGCAAGCAAGGTTCAAACATGATATGGATGTTTGTTGATATATATGTTCTTTTGAATGGAGGTATATATCCATGAATCCACATAAAACATGCCACATATACTTACCAAAGCCAAAAAAAAAGATTCAAAAAAAGGTTTCTCTCCCAGAACCCAGGGTTTCCAATGCACATAACAAAGAATCAAATATGCGAGGAATGGATTCTACTACAACACCTATGCTAGAAGAAATACCTTTTGCTCGTCCTGTCACTGCTAACCCCATTGAGAAAACATACGAAGTCCATAAGAATCACATAGTCATATATACTCAAGAGATAACACGGGTAGGATGGATAAGAGTGAAGAGGCATTGGGGTTGTTGCACTTCTATAGCTAGTCGGCACATGTACAGTGAGGCACAAGAAACATGTGTGGCACCCTTGATGAATCACATGTGCACATGTATGAATATGTCTCTTTCACACTTTGTGCCCCGTGGTCCCAATATTCTCACACATCAAGATGGTGATGTGTCTGTTATATAGTAATATTGATGAAAAATTTGGTCACCTCTATTTTTCCGCCCTTGGAAAAATAAAATAAAAATGATATAAAATAATAAAATTGCAAATGATTATAATTTCATTGCATAGCTCACATTATTAGTTTCCTCAAGCATTTTGCGGATTCAAAATCTTAGTTCATATGCTCAAGATATATTTTCTTTTTTCTAACCGACAAAAGAGCACTTCCTTAATATGTGGCAAAGCTAATTTTTCTTGGAACTAAGAATTCTTAGAACCATGATCATTCTCATGGAACCATGTGTTATCTTGGAACTTCTCTTAATATCTTGGAATTTCTCTTTATCCCATACTTAAACTTTTTCCAGTGCCACTCACTCTTCCATACTTGGTCTTATTTCCACTCTTCCATACTTAGTCTTATTTCCACTCTTCCACACTTGGAAAATATTTCTATCTCCCTCACTCTCTCTTCTTTTCCCCTCACTCCTCTCTTCTATACTTAGATTTTTTTTTAAATTCTCCACTCTCCCAATTTACCTCTCCTACTCTCCATTATTAGAAACTTCTCCTCTCTTATTTCCTTCTTCCTCTTAACACTTAGTTTTATTTCAAATTTTTTCTCACTCCACTCCTCTCATAACTTCCCGCTCCTCTCTTATTTCCATCTTTCTAACACTTAGTTTTATTTCTAATTTTGTCTCACTCTGCTCCTCTCATAACTTCCCTCTCCTCTCTTCTTTCCTTCTTTCTAACACTTAGTTTTATTTCTAATTTTTCCCCGCTCCTTGTCTCTCCTCCTTCATCACCACCGCATGTTCACTCACCTCCGTGGATTCACTCCCCTTAATCCTTCACACCCCCCTCAACCGAACAACCCACCTCTCTCTCCTCCCTCACGAACTCCCTCCATTCTCTCATCCCATATTCCCCATACTTAACTTATTTTTTAAACTAATTCCAAGACATATTAACCAATGGAATGATGACATATAGCGATGAATGGGACCATGAAACATAGAAACCAATTAACCATGACACGTGGAAACCAATGAGACTATGAAATGTGGCATCTTGTGGTATCCAATAGCACTGTGACATGTGGTGATGATGTGGATGTTGACTCACTGCTAACTAGTCTATGAATCATTGTTTGTTGGCATTTTTATAGATAGAGTGTGATTGGCATTGATGGAAATAACAAAAACGACGATGGCATATTGGTAGCAATGACGACAAATAGGAAATCAACAATGATAGCATTGAGAATGAGGAGACCATGAGAAATTGTTTTCTACAAGCTCAGGAGGACGGGCACAGGGCAGAGTTGGAGTTTCCAGATAGCTATAGGTTATCATGAAGGCAACAAGGAGTGTGCATAGGATTCCTTAGAATCCGTGAGTTTGCAGAAGGAATCAAGATCAAGAGAAATAACGCAGAGCGCAAGTGTGTGTCAGGGTCGAGGTTAACTTCATTTCCAAATCTCAGGAGAGATAGTATTTTTTAGAAGCGCAAATGAGACCCAAAGTCATCAGGACTCCCAGAAGGATCAAAGGTCGAGACCCTTGAACACTTAGAAAACCTTCTAAGTCAGAGAGATCAGAATCTCATGAGAGAGAGAAATAGTGGTCGTTGGATCAAGGATCCAAATGACCAACAACTGTCCGATCAAATCAAGTGAAGGATAGGATAAGTTGGACAAAAAGGGTTGAGAATTCGAATATCCGAAAACCCAACAATAGTTGGAACATTCTAAGTGGAAGGACAGGATAAGATAGAAAAGAAGCATCGTGGATAGATCTAGCCATCAATCTAAGAACATGAATGACGATCAACATTTAGTTCGGGTCTAAAGTTACGAGGAGGTTACGCTCTGAAAAAATCTCACCTCAAGATTTTTTCAGTTTGATATTTGAAAGACCCGAAGCCCAAAGACTTGGAAATCCAAAATGAATAAGGACCATCGGGTCTGGAGAACATACAATGACCGTTAGATCAGGGAGATCTACGTCAATAGACCATGTTAGCATGGACATGTGGAAGACCATGTTAGTAAGGATGTGAGGGAGATCTACGTCAGCAGACCATGTCAGCAAGGACATGTGGTAGACCACACCAGCAGAGCACGCTAGAAGGACATGTGGTAGACCACGTCAGTAAGTACACATGGCATAATCAGGTGATGAAAAGTGTCAAGAGGAAATTGGGTCGTTCCATGTCAACAATTGACGTAAGCAATTTACGTCACTCTGGGAGATTTACATTGGGAGTTTTACCACTAGCACTTGCTCAAAGTCCCAAAGCCCTCAATGTCGAAGTCCTAAAGTGGACACGAAACATCTGATATGAAGATCACTTCAGGAGAATTCTCGACCGTCGATCTAATACAGTGGAAGGATAGCATAATTAAAATAGTCGAAGTATCGAAGTGAATGAGAACCGTTCATCGTGAAAATAAAATCTGATCGTCCAATCTACTTCAACGAAAGATACTTCGGAAGTTCGAAGACTGTAGAGGTTGAAATTTCCAAACACCGAAGTTCAGAAGTGAATGAGAATCGTTCATCATGAAAACAATAGATAAATCATCCGATCTAATTCAGAGAATTATGCTTCGGGAAATTTGAAAGGTTGTGAAGTCCCAAAGACCTAAAGGGCGAAGTCCCAAAGACCCGTAGTGGACATAATTCATCCAATCTAAAGATCACTTCGGGATTATTCTCAACCCTTGATCATACTACGGTGAATGTTGAGACTTGAGAATTCCAAATTTCGGAGACGTGAAAGTATCACAACCATTGATCAGAAAGGGACATGCATCAATGGATTGTCAGCTCTAGGAAAAAAGTGATAGATATCAAGTTGAGATTTGAAATCTCCAAAGTTTGGAGACTCGAAGGAGATATCGATCGTTGATCAAGAAAGGGGAAACAAGATCGTTGATCTAGTTGTCGATTGAGAAGGACAGGTGTCAGTGGATCATCAACTCAGGAAGATTGACATATGGAGGAGAGCAAGGTTTGAGAGTTGAAACTCCCGAAGCCCGGATCATGAATTAAATCAAAACCATTGATTTAGGAAGGATAGATATGATCTGTAGACTTGAGAGGAAATATCTGACCCCTCATTTCAGGAGCACCATCAAGATCATGAGATCAACGGTCCCATCACATTACGGGGATTGAAGGTGCACGAACTTTAAAATGTTGAAAGCGGGATGCAATTAAAACCATGGTTTCAGAGAAAGGGTACATGGCACTCAGAGGTGGATTGCGAGGAGAAATTTGGTTGATCCCAAACCAATCTTGGACGTGCCCACAATCGTTCACTTATGCAAGGACGTACCCCGAGGCCACATGCGACAGGGGACTAACGAGAAGAGAGCATGTGCCCGCAATCACATGGTCACATGAGATCATTGCTCAAGGTCACATTGAGAAATGGAGCTAGAGCTCACTATAACAATATCAGGAAGTGCATGTTGTTTAGGCATATGGTCATCGTTGGTGGTCACATGAAAGGAAGGGGCTTATCAAGAAAATCTAGTGCCCACTGTGAAGTTTTCTCAGGAAGGGAAAATGCGCTAAAGGGATGAGCGCGGGAAGGTTCTCTCTGTAACTGAGGGAACATAGTGATTGTATCTTCTTGAGAATTCTAAGAGTGTGAAGGTCATCGCCAAAGGAGATGAAGAGTCTCGAGGAAACTTCTAGTGGAATGAAGACTCATTATAGAGATAATTGACAGATGGAAAAGCGTCGAAGATTGTATCTGCCAGAGAATTCAAAGAGATTCAGGGTGATCTCCAGAGGAGATAAAGAGTCTCGAGGTAACTTCCAATGGAATGAAGAGTCATCATAGAGACAATTGACATATGGAAAAGTGTCAAAGATTGTAACTTCCAAAGAATCCATATAATCTCATGATAACGACCACTAAAGAAGAACATACTCAACATAATCAACAAAGAGGATGAAGAGTTGAGTGTATGATCTGGTAGAGAAATAAGGATGATAAATATACGCAAAACATAGAAGAGATGGTTGCTTATTTTGATAGTTATTCATGTGGATACAAGCAGGTTGTGCGCAGGAGATGAAACTCACAGAAAAGGCATAGTGCAGAGAATGGAAATGGTGCACAGAGCATAAAACACAGAATAAAGACATAGAAAAAAATGCACATCTAAGAGAGGAAGAGAAAACGGAGGTACGCATGAAGAGACAGAGAAGAAGAACAAAAATCACAAGAAGATGCGAGCAGGAAGACACTAATGCAGGCAAAGCAGAGCAATGTATCAAAATAGTGATGAGACTGGTAAGTCATTGATAAATACAGTATCACTGTAATAAATTTCAGTAACAATGATTTATATCTCAGGGTGGTAGGGTGGTGCAAGGGAGAACTATTGTTCTCTGTTATACAAGTTGGTGCCTTTGTAACTGGAAGTTGATGCTTCCATCTAGTTGGTGTTGGAACACTCAGGGAGTTGATGCTTCCTTCTAGTGGGTGCTGGAGAATCAAGAGATTTGGTGCTCTCAGCAAGTTGCAACTTGCACAGGTTGGTTCCTTTGTGACTGGAAGTTGGTGCTTCCATCTAGTTGGTGCTCGAACAGAAAGGGAGTTTGTGCTTCCTTCTAGTGGGTGCTATAAAAACCAGAGAGTTGGTGCTCTTGGCAAGTTTCTTCTTGTAAAAAAGATGTGGTAGCCTCGAAAGGAGTTGGTGCTCATAAGAATGATAATGTACAGAAAATAAAGACTACTTATCATATCAAGAAGAAGAGGTTTTCTCCCTTTATGGGTTTCCTGAGGAACACATGTTTCTGTATATTTCATGTGTGTGATTGATGTTGAATATTCTATTTCTTACTTCCCTTCATTATTATGATCATCATTGAGTGTTCTGTAATGAGTTGAAAATGGGCATAATTGTTTAAGAACAGTAACAACTGATTCACCCCCCCCCCCTCTCAATTTCCCAACAATTGGTATCAGAGCCAATTCCCTTTATCTAAGGGTAGATCCTAGAGATTAAACATGACTAGCCATGAAGGAACTTCAACCAACAAGGTCCCTCTGTTCAATGGAGCAAACTTTGCCTTCTAGAAAGGTAGGATGAGAACCTACATAATGGCTTTAGGTACATATGTTTGGAATGTGGTAGAGACTAGTTATGTAAAGCGAGTTGTACTAGATTCTAAGGATGACAAGCTAGAATTTATCTTCAATGCTAAGGCTATGAATGTTATTCTGAGTGGGCTTGCAGAATAAGAATTTGTAAAAGTTATGCACTTAGAATCTGCCAAAGAAATGTGGGACAAACGCATTAGTAGTTATGAAGGTAATGAGAAGGTAATGGATGCCAAGCTTCAAACCTATAGACTACAGTTTGAACAACTATCAGATGAAAGAGGATGAAACTGTTGAGAAGAACTTTCTGAGAATTGAAAAACTAGTAAATGCAATGAAAGGGCTTGGTGAAAAAATTGAGGAATCCTCTTTAGTTCAGAAAATTTTGAGATCTCTGCCAGATAGGTTCAACCCAAAGGTCTCTGCTATAGAAGAAATTAATGTTCTAAAAGTTCTACCTTTTGATCAACTTCTAGGAACGTTGACTGCATATGAAATAAAGATAATTTAGTTTGCATCTAAGTGTCCACACAAGAAGAAGGACCATAACTCTGAAGGTGAAGAGAAGTACAAATCCAAGAGATTTGATAAAAAGAAAAGTTTATGTGTAAACAATGATGACTCTTCAGGARACATAGATAGTGACTCTTCTTGTGAAGACAAGGTTAATGACTTTATGCTTATGGCTAAAGAGGATTATGATAATAAAATCACAGGAAATGATGTTAATGATGAAGAAGATGTGTTTCATATGGAAGGTGAACTAATTAGTTCTTTAGAAGAGATTGATAGACTCAAACTTAAGAAGAGAAAACAAAAACATCTTTTGATTCAATTTGAAAAGGATGGCAAAAAACATGATGAAGACCTTGCCCTGCTAAAAGTGGAGTTAGAAGAGGCAAAGAAAATAGAGGACACTCTGAAACAACAGTTATCAGAGAATAAGGAAAGATGTGAAGCCTTGGAAGAAGAGGTAGTAAAAACCATAAAAGAGATGGAGAAGTTTAAAGTATTGTATCTCCAAAATCTTCCAAGAATTAAAGCCTCAATAGAACTAAACGACATTCTGAGCAAACATAGATCTCCTTTGTTGAATCTTGGTTTAGGTTATGTAAGTGGTTCAAACAGAAAACAATCAGAAATAAAAGAGCCAGTAAATATGATCAAGTTCCAAGTCAGCAGACAATCAGACCATGTGAGTACTCTGTCACCAAAAGATAATAAAGACAAGATGATCCCTGATAAAAAACAAAGATATCAGAAGATGGAGCAACAAATTCCAAGAAGAAGGCCATCCTTCAGGTACCAAAATTTCTTCCATGGTTATTTTTTTCACTGCTCTAATTTTGGTCATAAGATTGCAAATTGTCAAATTAAGTTTAGAGACATGCAATTGAGGAGGTCAAGAAATAAACAATCTTTGCAACATAGAACTAAACAACCAATGAGTAGAAAACGTTGCACCAATCTCYTTGAACTATTGAAAAATGAGCTCGAATGCTATAATTGTCATAACTTCGGCCACAAAGCTACAAGTTGCCATCTGAATAATTRCAAAACAGATCCAAGGATAAATCTCTTAGCTAGAAATGCCAKCACATGGAAAAATAAAGATGGTGAAAAATGTGGTCTACTACTTTCATCTCAAAAACAAAAAGACCCCTGGAATATAGACAATGGATGTTCCAAGCACATGACTGGAGAAAAGGATGAGCTTTTGTCTATAAGTAAAATCAAAACAAGAAATGTGACGTTTGTAAATGATGAACCAGATAAAATCAAGGGTAAAGGGATGGTGAGTTTGAGTAATGGCAAAGGAGATGCCCAATATGTTCTTCTTGTAGATGATCTGAAACATAATTTTCTCAGTATAAGTCAAATGTGTGACAGAGGCTATGAAGAGGTGTTCACTTCCAAAGATTGTAAGGAAAAGAATGTAAACTCAGGACAAGTGGTGGCTAAAAGCATAAGTACAGATAATAATGCATGTGTGCTGAAAGAAGATAGAGAAGAGTGTCATCTAAGCAAACATGATGAAAGTTGGTTATGGCATAGGAGATTTGGACATCTAAAATTTGACCACTTAATCAAGCTCAAAAATATTGAGGCAGTAAAAGATCTTCCAAAATTATCAAAGCCACAAGATTTTGTGTGTAAATCCTGCCAAGTAGGAAAGCTAACCAAGGCATGATTTAAATCCAAAGATCTCTACTTCAATAGAGAAACCAATCCAATTAGTTCATATGGATTTATGTGGACCATCAAAATAGGAAGGAACAAATAAGGAAAACTATTTCATGGTGATCACTGATGATTACTCCAGACTCACTTGGGTTGTTTGTCTCAAAGGAAAAATTGAAGCATTTGAGAAATTTAAAATATTTAAAGCTTTAATTGAGAATCAAACAGGCAATAGGTTAAAGGCAGTAAGATCATACAGAGGAGGAGAATTTATGTCAAGTGTTTTCAAGGAATTATGTGATAAACATGGGATCAGGAGAGAATACACAATCCCAGGAACTCCACAACAAAATGGATTAGTTGAGAGACGAGTATGATGACAGGGCTAATGAAAGAATCTTCTTAGGATATGCTACCAATGGTAAAGGATATAGATGATTTAATAAAAGACTGTATAAATTATTTGATTGCATTGATTTAAATTTTGATGAAGGAGTGACAGTAAGAGAGGTGAGTAATATTGAGCCTACTACAGAGGACATAGTTGAAGTTGAAGATCAACAGGTCCAAGAATCCAATATTTCATTCCAAGACCAAGATCATCCCCATAAAATATCATTTTCTGAGAGAGCGGGTCACCAATAATATTGTTCAGGCTCATTACATTCCAACCATAGAACGCATTGCAAACATCTTTACTAAACCCCTAGCCAAGACACCATTTGAATATCTTTTTCAAAAGTTGGGTGTCATCCCTTCTCTCACCTAAGAGAGTCCATATTGTCAGGGGGAGTTTGTGTTGTTTGAATATCTAATACCTCTGAAAAGTACTGTAACATCTCAGAGGGAGCATTTTTTATTTGAAATTGATGTCAAAGAGGGAGAAAAGGTGTGGTATGGATGCTACAGTTGGAGGACTAAGTAGAACAATGCAGTCCTTCAGGGTTGTCATCAATGCCAAAGGGGAATATTGTTGGCATGTTTACAGGAAGAGTGTGCTTGTCATTGATGGCAAGAACAACAATGACAATGGAATATTGGCAACAATGACGAAAAATAGGAAAGAAATAATCATAGCATCAGGAATGATGAGACCATGAGAAATCGTTGTCTACAAGCTCAGGAGGACAGACACAGGGTAGAGAGTTGGAGTTTCCAGATAGACAAAGGTTATCATGAAGTCAGCAAGGAGAATGCATAGGATTCCTTAGAATCCATGAGTTTGTAAAAGGAATCAAGCTTAGGAGGAATAGTGAAAATTTGCACGCAGAGCGCAAGTGTGTGCCAGGGCTAAGGTTAACTTCATTGCCAAAGCTCAAGAGAGATAATTTTTTTCAGAAATGTAGACAAGACCCAAAGTCACCAGGACTCGCAGAAGGAGAAAAGTTAGAGATCCTTGAACACTTAGAAAACCTTCTAAGTTAGAGAGATCATAAGCTCAAGACAGAGAGAGATATTGTCCATTGGATCAACGATCCAGATGGCCAACAACCATTCAATCAAATAAAGTGAAGGATAGGATAAGCGGGACAAAAAGGGTTGAGAATTTGAATATCTGAAAACCCGACAACCGTTGGATCATTCGAAGTGGAAGGATAGGATAAGCTAGAAAAGAAGCATCATGGATAGATCGAGCCATCGATCTAAGAACATGATCAACGAACAACATTTAGTACAGGTCTAAATTTGCGAGGAGTTTATGCTGCGGAAAAATATCACCTCAAGATTTTTCAGCTTGAGATTTGAAATACTCGAAGCTCAGAGAGCTGGAAATCCGAAATGAATAAGGACCATTGGATTTGGAGAACATACGATGACCATTAGATCAGGGAGATCTATGTCAGCAGAACACGTTAGAATGGACATGTGGCAGACCACATCAACAAACCACGTCAGCAAGGACATGGGGGAGATCTAAATCAGTAGACCACGTCAGAAGGACATGTGGCAGACCACATTCGCAGACCATGACAGCAGACCATGTCAGCAAGGACATCTAGCAAACCATGTTAGTATACCATGTCAGCAAGAACACGTTAGAATGGACATGTGGCAGACCATGTCAGCAAGGACATGAGGGAGATCTACATCATTAGACCACGTCAGAAGGACATGTGGCAGACCACATTCGCAGACCATGCCAGCAGACCATGTCAACAATGACATGTGGAAGACCATGTTAGCAGACCATGTCAACAAGTACACATGGGATAATTAGGTGATGACAAATGTCAAGAGGAAATTGGCTCGTTTCATGTCAACAAGTGACGTAAGCAAGTTATGTCACTTCGGGAGTTTTACCACCAACACTTGCTCAAAGTCCCGAAGCCCTGAATGTCGAAGTCCCGAAGTGGACACAAGACGTCCGATCTAAAGATCACTTCAAGAGCATTCTCGACCATCGATCTAATACAGTGGAAGGATAGAGTAAGTAAAATAGTTGAAGTACTGAAGTGAACAAGAACCGTTCATTGTGAAAATAAAATCCGATCGTCCGATCTACATCGACAAAAAATACTTAGGAAGTTCGAAAGACTGTAGAGGTTGAAAGTTATGAACACCGAAGTTCTGAAGTGAATGAGAATCATTCATCATGCAAACAATAGATCAACCTTCTGATCTACTTCATAGAAATTTTCTTTGGGAAATTTGAAACGTTGCAAAGTCCCGAAGACCCGAAGGGCGAAGTCCCGAATACCCGAAGTGGAAATAAGTCGTTCAATCTAAAGATCACTTCAAGAGTATTCTCAATCGTTGAACATACTACAGTGAAATTTGAGACTTGAGAATTCCGAAGTTCGGAGACACAAAAGGATCGTAGCCATTGATTTGAAAGGGACACGCGTCAGTGGATTGTCAGCTCCGGGAAAAAGGTGATAGAGATAAATTTGAGATTTCAAATCTTCGAAGTCCAGAGACCCGAAGGAGATATCGATCGTTGATCGAGAAAGGGGACACATGAGCTCTTATCTATTTGTTGATTGAGAAGGATAGGTGTTAGTGGATCATTGACTCTGAAAGATTGATGTACATAGGAGAACAAGGTTTGAGAGTTGAAACTCCTGAAGCCCGGATCACGAAGTAAATCACAGTCATTTATTTAGGAATGATAGATCTAATCCACAGAATTGAGAGGATAGATCTGAACCATTAGGTCAGGAGAACCATCAATATCATGATATCGACAGTCATGTCACATTTCGGGGTTTGAAGGTGTACAAACTTTAAAATATTGAAAGAGGGCTGCAATTGAAACCATGGTTTTGGAGAAAGGGTACGTGGCAGTTGGAGGTAGATTGTGGGGAGAAAAGAGATTGATCCCAAACCACTCTTGGATGTGCCCGCAATAATTTTCTTATGCAAGGACGTAACCCGAGGCCACATGTGACAGGGGGATAACGAGAAGAGAGCTCGCACTGACATCACATGGTCACATGAGATCATTTCCCAAGGTCACATCGAGAAACATAGCTAGTGCTCACTAGAACGATATTGGGAAGCGCCTGTTGGTTAGGCATATGGTCATCATTGGTGGTCACGTGTGTTGCATCCCTTTCATCACCTAAATGAGAAAAATAAGGACGCTTACAAGTCCAATTGGGTTATCTTTACATGACAGCAGTGAATACAAGAGTTAGAAACATCAAGCATGAGAAATAAACAAACAACTAAACTAAAAAAAATAAAAGAAACTAAGCTAGAGTGCATAAGGATATTAGAATAAAAAATAAACATCATTCATGCCACCAATGTATTTATTGTATTAGTGGGAAAACACCAAAGAGAAATGGAGACTTATGGGTCCTCTCTTCCTCCAAGGGAGGGCTCTTGAAACCCCAAATATTGAGCTCTTCTTACAAATAACAAACTAGAAGGAAATGATGAAGAAATCCAAAGCTCATTCACTCAAGAGGTGATGTGGATGTCTCAATGAAATGATGCTTGTATTCTCTTGATGAGGAAAGAGGATCCTCCAAGGGAATATAGGTAGCATAACAATACAAATGAATTTTTGAAAATGTAGTGCACCCATGGCCTTTTTTTATAGCACATCTTTGAGGCATTATCAAACCAGTCTTTAGTGTGAACAAGGGGCTCTTTAGGGCACCCTTAGGTCTTTGACCAGCCCCTCACATAGATTCATCTCATATTTGGGTGTCAAATCGACTTTGGAAATGAACCAAAAGTGGGTGGAAGGTCGACCAAAATCATAAATGCATCGTTTTGAGGCATGCATGGCTTTTTTCGTCCACAGTCACACATCGGGCGCATATGCATTTTTCCAGCATTTTCGACTGGCGCACGTGCACGCGCTTGCTTTGTATTATGAGCACATGATGATTTTTTAACCAATTGTATAGTTTTTTGCCCTTTGGAAATGCATGTTTTGGGCCATGGATGAACTAATAGGTGTTTCAAGATGTTGGATTCTTGTAACCATTTGCGGACGATATTTCAGTGATAACAAATGCCCCCTGATGTATGAGGTTAGGAGCATACGTATAGCCAAAATGCATCAATGTTTCTTCTACTGAGAGTACCTGTGTAAGAAAGAGTGTTGAGGGGAGTTTCAAGAGCGACCCATTGGAGGGAGAGGGGAACCTGTAGGACCCAAACAATTCACAAGGTGTGGAAAAATAAAACTGTGTACAAATGAGGTGGGCATGCCCCATGCTTGTGTCATGTAACTGAAAAATGTGTAATACAGTAACTGAAGTTGTGTGTTCATGTAGATGACTACAGCGCCCTTGGGGGCATGTTGATAATGGAAGAGGACAATTATGATGGTGAACAAACTTTGAAAAGAGGCGATGACACCTATAAGAAGTGTCGAGGATTCGTAGGAATTGATGGCCTAACAATTTCCAGAGGTCTTTGGAAAATATAAAAAAAACTGCAATAGTCGCAAAGTAAGACTCACCACAACATGATAAAGTGTTGAAGTCGAATGTCATGGGGGTCAACGACAATAGAGAACAATGATGGTTCTCTCTATGTCGTCCGAGACTCCTCATTGTGAAGGTAATGAGAATCAAGATATTGTCACCCATCTGGAAACTATGTTGATGTTGACAGAAAGGGAAATGCGACTCCAAGAAGCAAAGGGCTTATTGAAATCCACTAGATGAGATCAAGAACTAATGAGGTACATGAAGGAAGTCAAGATGCGATGAGACTCAAGACTTCCCTTGGTTGGGGAAATATGTGAAGTATGAGTGGAAACAATCGTGAAACTGAATCTACCATTAGGGGGATGACTAGGCTTGGGTAAATTGTGCCAAAGGCATGACAACATGGAAAAATGCAGAGATCAGAGGTGTATGGACTGCAAGATACTCGGGGTTTATGGATGATGTCAACAAAGGTAGGAGGTAAAAAATTCCCCAACCAAGGGTGACAAGGGTTTCTTTGCTGGAAAAGGAAGGCCGCTAAAGGCGACAATAGAAAGCTATTAAAATGCAAGAAACAAAGGTTTTGTACAATTACCAAATGAATAAAGAATAAGTTGGGATAACTGTGCAGATACAGAAATGGGTGCCCTAGTGCAAGATGGCTTGGCTGGTGAGGGTGCAAGTTGTTTGGAAAATAGGTGGAGGGTGGGGGGCCCATAGGTGGGTTTCTGTATTAAGGAAATGAATGGAGGACAATCTGTAGATGGGGAAAATGAGGGTGGATGAAACGGAGGGTTAATGATACTGCGAGGGTGCAGTCAAATGGGAACCACAATGAGATTTCCCAGGAGTCCATCATGGGGAAGGTAGAAAAATGAGGATAAGGAGCATGCGGCTAATTCTCGAGAATGTGAAGACTATTGGGACTCCCAACCCTAGGGGGTGAAAAACAACATGAGTTTCAGAGTGCCAGAGGGGACTATAATTGGGACAACTCATGTGGGAGAGAGTGCTATAGGTTGACAGTACTGAAATGAAACGGAGGTGTCAGTACTGTAGAGCCAGATGGGGGGACCCTAGAGGAAAATATCGGAGGGTGTGACTCGAATATGCAATTGATATTCAAAGGGAATGAGTACATGCCAGTGTTGATGATATACCTGGAGGGGTAGTGATGATGTTTTGATGACCAAGTACCTGCACATATAAAAAATGAATACCTGACGTCAACAATATCTAAAGATAAGAACCTATAATAGTTATTCAATAATTATGAATACAATCATGAATACCTGGGTGTGGTGTGAAAGAAAAAGTCTCATCGATGACCGAGGATGGATGGTGACCCGGGGAATGGGACTGTGTAGGTGTCGGTATCCTAATATCATGGTTGAAGATGGATTAGAAAATGGATGACCAAAGCTCCTGTAATTAATCCTCGAAGTTTGGCAAGGGGGCTATATATAGTTGTAGAGCCCACAATGCCACCTCATTTGTACATGTTTTCTTAGTGAGTGGATGAGAAGCTTTAGAAGAGATTTGGATATTCCAGGAGATTGATCCAGTTGATCCAGGACTAGCAAGTGCCAAGTTAGTGGTCATGTCCTTCTGCATAGGAATTAGGATTTTTTTTTTCCTTTTTGGGCACGATTGTATGGATGGTCGTACAAGTATATTTTGTGAGGGTGGGCCCCCCAGTGTACGGGTGATATAATGATTTGCATACATGAATTTGTGGATGTAACTAGGGAAGTCGCACATGGGGCGCTTGAATGGGGAAAATAGGCATGCACTGAATGCGTGCCTTTTAGAAGCATAGTTGTGCATGCATGCACGGCTGTGTTCCTAACAGTTGTGCATGTGTGCGCAACTGTGTAGCGAATAGGCACGTTGGGATGCACATCTGTGTGTGTGACCGGGGCACATGCATGTGCCCCTATATCACTGAAAGTGGCACATGCATGTGATACTATGGGATGAATAGGCGTGCATATGTGCATGCCTGTGGGAAAAATAGTCGCTCCCTTGAGGGAAATCTAAGGGGTGTAAAATCTTACATTGTTTGGAGAGTTTGGTGTTTTTATGGATTGTGATGTCTGATAAAGTATTTTTTATGTGGATGCAGGTGATCATTTGAGGATGTCAGTCAAATGGAGGGAGAGAGACTAGGCACATCTAAGACAGATGGTTAGATATGAGGAGCCTAATGTGCGGGGGACTTTGGCAGCCTGTGGGTTGTTGAAGTTCTTTGACTATTCACTTTTGTGGGTGCAAGAGTATATGTTGTAGTTCCTGATATCGATGTGGAGAAATAATCAGAAGTGTTTCATTGTACGGGGAGAGAATCTCACATTCTTTGCGACAGAGGATGTATATTTTTTGGCGGGGCTCCCTTTTCGGGGAATTCCTCTACCTGTTGAGCCTGTGTTGTCAGAGGATGGACAGTTGGAGGACCTGGCGTGAACATAATGTACTGGGGAGGACTTTATGTCTAGCTCAGTGGTGAGGATTGGGGTGATGGATTCCCTTCTGCATCATTGCATTGCAGCGATGATTGTGAGGGTTTATGGGTACCTCACTACTCATTGGATCAGTGGTTGGCAGTTGAGGATCATGCAAAAGTCCCTACATGGAGAGAATTTTTCTTGGGGCTTGATGCTACATACCAAGATGATCGGGAATCTTAACCGGTTTCGAGCTGCGAACACTAGTGATTTTGTCTTTGGGTCTATCTTGGTGGCCTGGTTTTTGGAGAGGGTGCCTATGTTGTGCCCGAGAGTATTGTTGGATGATCCAGGGGCACGAGAGTCGTGATTGATGTGGTGTGTAGTGATCTTGGTGTGCCATGATGGGTGGGGAAGGAGGTCATTACTTTATGGTCGAGTTAGCACGTGTGTGGCATCAGATTCCACAGATCATCCTCTGATATCCGTATGGTGGGATGGACTATCGGTGGGATCCTGACATGGTCTTACCTCCTGGGGAGTTTTGGGACCACAGAGGTATGTTGATAGATTTGATGATGTTAGATAGTATCACATATGTGTTATGTATTAATGGATGTTGATATTATCATTTTTTGATTGTATGTGCATATGTGGGGCCCCGAGGCCAGGAGATGGAGCAAGTTAGAGCATCGGCTCATGAGGAGCCAGTGAGACCGTCGCAGGAGGACCCATGGGTAGGCAAGAGGTGCCAAAGGGAGGAGGCAGGTGCTAGGCCCGCGGATGTAGAGAGAGATAGTAGGAGGCATCATTATGATGACCCTGGGGAGAGACCTTCAAGTACACCTCCTGCTGAGGCCAGCAGGGTTTTTGAGGATTTTCGTCACTGATTGGAGGTGGTTTTACAGGGAGTACCTGAGGGTATGTGGACCCATATTCAGGACGAGGGGGTCCTGGAGCATTGTGTGGGTCTTCCAGCAGAGTTGCAGACCTTGATCCACCAAGCAGCGGTAGCAGAAACAACAATGACAGGGAGACTGCCTCCTGGAATGGGTAAACCCCCAGCTGGTGGGGCCCCGCCTCCTGACAAAGGACCTGGTGGAGGTGCTCTAGCAACACTATGAGTGCTTGATGTATGCATTTTTATATTTCATAGAGTCTTGCGAGCCCATTTTTTATATGGTGTTGTGACACCAACTTTGTACTTATAGGGGTGAGGTGGTTCACCTGCCTATGGATACTATGCCTGTTGTGCTATTTTTTGTAAACGTTGATGGAAAATTGATTAATATATATATATATATATATTGGATCTATATGATGTTCACATGTGATCATGATTTGTAATTCTTTTTATGATGTCTAATCTATATGTTGTGATAGACTTTGTGATGATTTATGTATGTGTAATGGTATCTTGATGTCATAAATGCCAATCTAACACTAGGTTAGCCATATTATCTGCTATTTGATTAAATTGTCTTGGAATATGTGTAAATGTGATTGAATCAAAATGTCAATATAAAAGTCTAACTTGCAGGTATTTGTGGAAGAGGCAAGGATCGCGGACATAGTACACATTTGTTGAGCTGAAGGACAATGAGCTGGGAATCTAGTAAGACGCTAAGGTGGCGGATATGGTGATGATTGTCCTTGACAAGGAGGCCAATGAAAACTATGTATTCTGCTTGGTTATTGGTTGTTGTGGAGCAGTTCATGTGAGGGGGAACAGAGGGCCCAAGCAGCCTAAGCGATATTCTGTTTCTATCGGTTGTCTCCGTTGGCATAACCGATGTGGTAGGCCGATAGAGGAGGCATATGTCAAGAACATAAATGGTAGATTAGATGCAAGGCATTGAGGAAATAAATAAGATTAAAAACTCTACAAAAATGTTTACAAAACAAAAAATCCTAGTGTAGAATGGCTATGCTCAGGCGTAAAATTTCTTTAAGTACAACCCGTTGATAGGTTCTTTTAGAGGATGGCCTTCGGGGGAGGCCAGGATGTAGGAGAATTTAGTGAGGCAATGTTGGATGATGTAAGGTCCATGCCATAATGACTCAAATTTTCCATGGTCGAGAGTATCGTGAGCGATATCATAAGCAAGGATGAGGTCGCCTTCATTGAATGAGTGAAGGTTGACATGGCGATCAAAGGTGAACTTCGATCATTTTTCGGCTACCTCATTGTTCTGTAATGAAGACTGACGGTATTCATCCAGTGACTCTAAGTTCATTAAGCATTGCTCCATTAGAGAAGTGTCAGGTAATAGCTCAATAGCAGTGTGTAAGGTAGGAATTTCTCACTCGATGGGTAGAGTGGCCTCAGCCCCATGGACTATATGGAATGGTGTGAAACCAGTGGTAGTTTTAACTGCTATGCAATAATCTCATAGTGCAGAGAAAAAAACATGATGCCAATTGGTCTTATGTTTGTTAACCATGCACTACAACATGGTTTTAAGGACCTTGTTGACTACTTCAACCTGTCCATTGGATTGGGGGTAGTATGGGGAGGAAAACTCGTGGGAGAAGCCTAAACTGGAGGAATGTTCGATGAAAATATCATTCTCGAAGTGTTTCCTGTGAACAGAGACGAGTTGTTGTGGGACTCAAAAGTGGGAGATGACGTGGTTAAAGAAAAAACGCACTGCAACGGCCATGGTGTTGTTGAAGGTAGGCATGGCTTTGGCCCACTTGGTGAAGTAATTGACTACAATGATGATGTATTTGTGTCCATTGCTAGATGGAGAGTTGCAAGTCATGAATTCTATGCCCCATTTGAAAAAGGGGTCGGCAGTAATGACTGGGTGTAAAAGAGCAGGTGGTGCTCGCGCTATCTTGGCATATAGCTGACATTTTTCACATCTCTTCACAGCGTGGATGCAATTGTGAAACAATGTGGGCCAAAGGTATCCTGCTCAAATGATTTTCTGGGCAGTGGACATCCCTGAGAGGTGGCCACTGCAGGCACCATTGTGGCAATCATTCAAGACTCTATCGGCCTTGTCGACGGTCAAACATCGATGGAGTATGGTGTAGACTCCTCATCAATATAAGATGTCACCAATGAGGATTTAGTGAGGGGCCTGGTGTTGAATACATCAACGATCGTCTCGGGAAAGGTGATTTCCAAACTTCTATGTTCAGAGGTAGACGAGGAGATCATCATACCAAGGATCATTCGACGGGATGTAAAAGAGATGTTCGTCGAGGAAGTCTATATTGACGAGAGAAATGGTAGTATTGGAGGGGAATGTCGTAATGAGTTTGATGAGGATGAGGGATTTATTTCTCTTGGGTGTTGAAAATTTAAGGTCGTACTCCTGAAGGATGAGGATCGATCGGGAAAATTTACCATTAATTTGTCGGTGACTGAGCAAGTATTGCATGGGGTTGGAATTGGCTATGACTTTGGTAGTTCGAAGCAGAATGTAATGACACATTTTCTGGACTACGAGGACAACTTCAAGGGAGAGTTTCTCTTCGTGATTGTATTTCAAGGGTGGTCCTGAAAGATTTTTGCTAATGTAGTAAATTACATGCTCACGGTCATTATCCCCTAGTTGAACGAGAACTCCTGCTACTGAGACGGCTGAGGCCGATAAGTAGAGGATATAGTTGCAATTATAGTCGGGTGGACTAATCAACAAGGCATTGGAGAGTGCCACTTTAAGATCATCAAAAGCGGTTTGGGCACGTTCATCTCATTGGAATGGGATGTCGTGGCATAGCAAGCGAAGGAAGTTGTGTGCCATTTTGTGACACCTGTATTCAATGATCATAGGACATTGATATGTGAAATGATCAATTGATTCGCATAGAGAGAAAGGACATCTCATATGTTCATTGATTGAGATCATGAAATAGTGGATGTTAGTGACATATGGTTGAGATGACGCAGATGGAAGGGGTTATTGTTGAAAGCTCTGGTGGATTGTCGTTAGCGTCTGCCAAAATTGAGGTAACATCAAGAAATGGTGGGTGTAATGGCCATACTCTGAGAATATGGCACATGCAAATTTGGTTCGCAACCCTTTTCTACTTGTATTAGGGGATGCAGTGGTAGTACTAGAAATAGTGACGAGTGGTGTATTTTCCTGAGGGAGTTGAATTAAATTGCGTATCTTGGGAAGAGACGGGCATTTATTGGTGGGGTGTATGTCTTTCTCGCATAGTGCGTAAGGAGGATGAACTCGTGGGGGAAATGGAGTGGTAGGATCTTTCTTCTTTCATCTATCCCCAGCTGTAGTAGTGGCACTAGCGAGTGGGGGTGAGGGTGGTGCAGTTGGAGTAAGTATTGGAATATGCATCGAGATTCCTTCTATGTGGGGAGGGAGGGATGGTTGAGGGACCATCGTAGGTGGATGTAGATACCATACTGAAATTTATAGCACCATATTGGGAAGGATAAGAGTTGCAGCTACCTGGAAAGCTTGTATGCCCGGTGGGGGTTAAAAGAAGTGGATTTGAGTAATGGCTTGGGGGACTATCTCCCAAACCAGGATGTGGCCCTAGGGGAGGGTAAAGTCAGGAGAGGTTGGAGTTGAGGAGTTCTCAAGGGATTCCTGAAGGAGGATCTCTACGACCAGTGGGACGTCAGATAGTAAGGAAGCCTTTGTGGGAGGAAGGGCATCTCCAGTTTCTGTTCCATAGGATGAGATCACACAGACTTGTGCTGAGGGATGTATGAGTGGTGGTGCTTCATGGTATGTCCCTAATAAGGATGGGTATTTGAAAATTATGGGACCCATCTCAATGAGTGGGTAAGCATCGGGATTAGTGTGGAAAAAAGGTAAGATTTTATCAATGTTGGAGGAAGGTTTGGGCTCATAATGTGACACTTGGTCGATGGTGATGATCTTCCTGTTGTGGGGGAACATCATTGTGGGAAACACAGAAGAGGCCACAACCTTCATTGTGTGCATGTAGCTACGTCCGAACAAGATGGTCATACAACGATATTTTGTAAGGGTGGGCCCCCCAGTGCACGGAAGATCGAATGATTTGTGTGCACGAATGCGCAGTTGTAATTAGGGAAGTTGCACATGGGGCACCTAAATGGGAAAAACATGCATGCACTGAATGCATGGATTTTAGAAGAATAGTTGTGCATGCATGTGTAGCTATGTTCCTGACAGCTGCACATGTGTGCACAACTGTGTAGCGAACAGGCATGTTGGGATGCACATATGTGTGTGTGATAGGGGAGCATGCATGCGCCCCTGTATCACTGAAAGTGGCACATGCATGCGATACTGTGGGATGAACAGGCATTCATATGTGTGTGCCTGTGGGAAAAACAGTCGCTCCCTTGAGGCAAAGCTAAGGGTTGTAAAAGATTATATTGTTTGGAGAGTTTGGTGTTTTTATGGATTGTGATGTCTGATAAAGTATTTTTTATGTGGATACAGGTGATAATTTGAGGATGTGAATCAAATGGAGGGAGAGAGACTGGGCACATATGAGAGAGGCAGTTAAAGATGAGGAGCCCGGTGTGCGGGGGACTTTGGCAGCCTGTGGGCTATTGAAGTTCTTTGACTGTTCACTTTTGTGGGCACAAGAGTATCTGTTGCAGTTCCTGATCTCGATCTGGAGCACTGATCGGAAGCATTTCACTGTACATGGAGAGAATCTCACATTATTTGTGACAGAGGACGTATATTTTTTTACGGGGCTCCCTTTTCAAGGAATTCCTCTACCTCTTGAGCCTATGTTGTCGGGGAAGGAACAGTTGGCGGACCTGGCGTGAACATACTGTACTAGGGAGGAATTTATGTCTAGCTCAGTGGTGAGAATTGGGGCAATGGATTCCCTTATGCATCGTTGCATTGCAACGATTATTGTGAGGGTTTATGGGTCCCTCGCTATTTATAAGATTAGTGGTTGGGAGTTGAGGATCATGCAGAGGCCCCTACATGGAGAGCATTTTTCCTGGGGCTTGATGCTACATACCAAGATGATTGGGCATCTTAACTGGTGTCGAGCTGCGGACACTGGTGATTTTGTATTTGGGTCTATCTTGGTGGCTTGGTTTTTGGAGAGGGTGCCTATGTTGCACCCTAGAGTGTTGTTGGATGGTCAAGGGGCACGAGAGCTACAATTGATGTGGTGGGTAGCGATCTTGGTGCGCCATGGGGGTGGGGAAGGAGGTCATTACTTTATGGTCGAGTTAACATGTGTGTGGTGTCAAATTCCACACATCATCCTCCGATATCTATATGGTGGGATAGACTATCGGCGGGATCCTGACATGGTCTTACCTCCTGGAGAGTTTTGGGACCATGGAGGTATGTTGATATATTTGATGATGTTAGATAGTATCGCATATGTGTTATGTATTAATGGATGTTGATATTATCATTTTTTGATTGTATGTGCATATGTGGGGCCCTGAGGCCAGGAGATGGAGCTGGTTAGAGTGTCGGCTCATGAGGGTCTAGTGAGACCATCATGGGAGGACCCCTGGGTAGGAAAGGGGTGCTAGAGGGAGGAGGCAGGTGCTAGGCCCGCGGATGTAGAGAGAGCTAGTAGGAGATGTCATTATGATGACCTTGGGGTGGGACCTTCATGTGCACCTCTAGCCGAGGCCAACGGGGTTTTTGAGGATTTTCACCACTAATTGGAGGCGTTTTTATAGGGAGTACCTGAGGGTATGTGGACCCAGATTCAGGATGAGGGGGTCCTAGAGCAGTGTGTGGGTCTTCTGACGGAGATGTCAACCTTGATCTTCCAAGAAGTGGTAGTGACAACATCGATGACAGGGAGACTGCCTCCTGGACCAGGTGGACCCCTAGTTGATGGGGCCCCACCTCCTGACAAAGGACCTGGTGGAGGTGCTCTAGCGGCACCGTGAGTTATTGATGTATGCATTTTTATATTTTATAGAGGCTTGCGAGCCCATTTTTTATATGGTGTTGTGACACCGATTTTGTACTTATAGGGGTGAGGTGGTTCACCTGCCTACGGATACTGTACATGTTGTACTTTGTAAACATTGATGGCACATTGATCTATATATATATATATATATATATATATATATATTGGATCTATATGATGTTCACATGTGATGATGATTTGTAATTCTTTTTATGATGTCTTATCTATATGTTGTGACAAACTTTGTGATGATTTATGTATGTGTAATGGTATCTTGATGTCATAAATGAATGTCAATCTAACACTAGGTTAGCCATATTATATGCTATTTGATTAAATTGTCTTGGAATATGTGTAAATGTGATTGAATCAAAATGTCGATATAAAAGTCTAACTTGCAGGTATTTGTGAAAGAGGCAAGGATCACGGACATGGTACACATTTGTTGAGATGAAGGACAGTGAGCTGGGAATATAGTAATACGCTAAGGTGGCAGATATGGCGATGACTGACCTCGATGAGGAGGACAATGACAACTATGTATTCTACTTGGTTATTGGTTGTTGATACTAAACATATGGCGTTGGAGTGGAGCAGTTCATGTGAGGGGGAATAGAGGGCCCAAGCAGCCGAAGCGATATTCTGTGTCCATTAGCTGGCTCCATCGGTGTAACCGATGCGGTAGGCCGATAGAGGAGGCATATTTCAAGAACATAAATGGTATATTAGACGCAAGGAATTTAGGAAATAAATAAGATTAAAAACTCCACGAAAATGTGTACAAAACGAAAAAGCTTAGTGTAGAATGTCTATGCTCAGGCGTAAAATTTCTTTAAGTACGACCCGTGGATGGGTTTTTTGAGAGGGTGGCCTTCGGGGGAGGCCAATATGTAGGAGAATTTAGTGAGGCAATGTTGGATGATGTAAGGTCCATGCCATAATGAATCGAATTTGTCATGGTCGAGGGTATCGTGAGCGATATCATAAGCAAGGATGAGGTCACCTTCATTGAATGAGAGAAGGTTGACATGGCAATCAAAGGTGGACTTTGATCATTTTTTGTCTACCTCATTGTTCTATAATGAAGACCAACGGTCTTCATCGAGTGACTCTAAATTCAACAAGTGCTGCTCCATTAGAGAAGTGTCAGGTAATAGCTCAATAGCAATGCATAAGGTGGGAATTTCTCACTCGATGGGTAGAGTGGCCTCGATCCCATGGACTATATGGAAAGGTGTGAAACCAGTGGTAGTTTTAACTGCTATGTGATAAGCCCATAGTGCGGAAAACAACATATGATTCCAATTGGTCTTATGTTTGTTAACCATGCGCTACAACATGGTTTTGAGGAACTTGTTGACTGCTTCTACCTGTCCATTGTATTGGGGGTAGTATGGGGAGGAAAACTCGTGGGAGAAGCCTAATCTAGAGGAAATTTCGATGAAAATATCATTCTCAAAGTGTTTCTCGTGATCAGAGACGAGTTGTAGTGGGACTCCAAAGCGGGAGATGACGTGGTTAAAGAAAAAATGCGCTACAGTGTCAACGATGTTGTTGAAGGTAAGCATGTCTTCAGCCCACTTGGTAAAGTAATCGACTGCAACGACGATGTATTTCTGTCCATTGCTAGATGGAGGGTTGCAAGTCATGAATTCTATGCCCCATTTGCAAAAGGGGTTGGCAGTAATGACCGGGTGTAAAAGAGTAGGTGGTGCTCATGCTTTGCTGGCATATAGCTGACATTTTTCACATCTCTTCATAGCATGGATGCAATTGTGAAACAATGTGGGCCAAAAGTATCCTGCTCAAATGATTTTCTGGGTGGTGGATATCCCTGAGAGGTGGCCACTACAGGCACCATTGTGGAAATCATTCAAGACTCTCTTGGCCTTGTTGATGGTCAAACATCGATGGAGTATGGTGTCGACTCCTCGTCAATATAAGATGTTACCAATGAGGAGGTAGCGAGGGGCCTGGTGTCAAATATGTCGATGATCATCTCGAGAAAGGTGATATCCAAACTTCTGTGTTCGGAGGTAGACAAGGAGATCGTCGTACCAAGGATCATCCGAGGGGATGTAAAAGAGATGTTCATCGAGGAAGTCTGTATTGATGGGAGAACTGGTAGTATCAGAGGGGAATGTTGTAATGAGTATGATGAGGATTAGGGATTTCTTTCTCTTGGATGTTGAAAATTTGATTTTGTACTCTTGAAGGATGAGGATCCATCAGGCAAAATTACCATTAATTTGTCGGCGACTGTGCAAGTATTGCATGGGGTTGGAATCAGCTACGAATTTGGTAGTTCAGAGCATAATGTAATGACACAGTTTCTGGACTACGAGGAAAACTGCAAGGGCGAGTTTCTCTTTGTGATTGTATTTCAAGGGTGGTCCTGAAAGATTTTTGCTAATGTAGTAAATTACATGCTCACTGTCATCATCCCCTAGTTGGAAGAGAACTCTTGCTATTGAGACGGTTGAGGCCAATAAGTAGAGGATATAGTCTCGGTCATAGTCGAGCGGAGTAATCAACAGGGTGTTGGAGAGTGCCACTTTAAGATCATCAAAAGCAGTTTGGGCATGTTCATCCCATTGGAATGGGATGTCGTGGCATAGAAAGCGAAGGAATTTAGGTGTGCAAGTGGCGTAATCTAGGACAAAGCGTCATAGAAAGTTAGCTTTGCCTTATAGGCTCTGCAGTTGGCATAGATTCCATGGTGAGGGAATTTTTGTGATGGCTTGGACCTTGACGGGGTCCACGGTGATGCTGCATTGGGAAACGATGAACCCAAGGAGGCATCCAGCGGTGACACAGAATATGCACTTGAGGGGGTTCAAGCGGATATTG